>JASAND010002349.1:0-16855 GCA_030248195.1 Trissonchulus latispiculum
CGCAACTTGCTCAATTTAAGGACATCTATATAGCAAATGATACATCATTTTGAAGCTTAAATGAGGACATTTCAGTGATATAGTTATACACCTTGACTTATACAACTTATACAACTTAAGGTGGTGATTCCTTTTGGGCACATATTGTTGATTGACGGTACAAATCAAGATGAAATTTGATGAAACTTTCCAAAATAAGTTCTTTTAGCATTCTAACACCCTCCGCGCAATTCCGCTTCAAAAATTCGACGTCTCCGTTCAGGGTGGTTTTTGTCGATTTTTGACAGTTTGGCAGTTGCTATAAAGCTATGATTATATTCATTCGAAAGATCTTGTTGAGCTCTACATTTTTGCTTTTTGAAGTACCTTTCTAGCTTTTCGCTATTGTGAGATATAGTCGATTATCCTAGTTCGGCGTTGAAAACTTGTAATTTTTGCAGAAATCAAATAATCCGCCATTTCTTGCGCTACGTAAGCCGTAAAATTAAACTACGGGTGCCAATTTGAAGGTCTCGTCGAGGCCAATTATCCGTGACATTATAATCTTCTAACTGCTACCCTGTACGCTGCTATCATAGAAAACGTAGTTTTTGCAAAAACATGACCACATTTTTTTCCAGCGATTGTGGAGCATTTACTATGCAAGCTAGATGGTTGCCACTTACTGAACGTGTTTTACACTAAAATACCCAGGAACCCTTTTTTAGTTGTCCCGATTGCTGCTTTCTAGCTAAAGTGGTCGCCTGCCAAAGTTGGGAAAAGTAGGCAAAATCCAGGTTGTACATACATTTTAGCTAATTTCTTTATAACGAAGAGCAGTTTCAAAATAACTAAAAAAGGGTTCCCAGCTATTTGATAGTGGAATCGAATGATGTGGCCGATATGTCTCACGAAAGTTTACTTGAGTCTGCAAAAATTCTGGAAAATTATACTTCTTCTAAAATGTGTTAAAAATATTTTAGAAAAGCAACATGTTTCGTGGCATGCATTAAAAAGAGAAAATGTCAAGCTACATTTTGATATAAAAATGGTGAATGAGTAATAATGGCGCAAACTTTATGTGACCAAAGGGAATCACCACCTTAACAAAGTTATACACCTTGACGAGCTCTTTCGATTGAATAGGATTGCGGCTAATTTCAAACAACATATGAAACTTACTCGGCAAAAATCAATAATATTCAAATTTGCACATAAAGACTCCAGGATTGTTTCTAGGGTGTTCAGGTATATACACCGAAATAGAGTGTTCTGCAAGTTTCAGACATTTTAGTTTATGTTTGCAAAAACTATCACCCAAAATACGGAAAAGAATACCGCCACCTTAAAGCCGTGGTTTGAAAAAAAACGACAATGAAAACAACATCAGGCTGCCTTGTATATAACAGCATAAATTTTTGGGAATGTAACTTACAGATCGGAGATCCGTCAATTGCATAGCCATGAATGTACATAATGCCTTTGTCCAAGCTGTCAGCGAAGCTCATGGGACTGAGATCTAGAAAAACCAAATAATATGTACGTACCACAAAATTGGAGACGCAACAAAATCTGTACCAAACTGTCAAAATAGACAATGATTAATTCCAACGCAGGGTTAACTTGAAAATCGGTCCTGCGCAAATTTTGCGTATAATATGTACATGTTTGCTTTCGACTGCATATTTTTAATTTCGACTGCGTCACGTCACGTGTCGGGATGACCGAGTGGTCTAAGGAGCGGGTCATAACTTCCGATCTTACGGTCGGTGGTTCGATTCCCGGAGGCCGCAAAGCTTTCTCGACTCTAGCAACCCAGCTATCCATCCTTAACTGGTCGGTAAATGGGTACCCGTACCACTACGGTGGTAAGGTAACAGGAGCCTGTGAAGAAGGGCCGGCCCCCCCCCTTCCACGGATGCAGTCATCATTTGAGGTGACACTCCTGGCTCTACGGTTGAGAACCTGGGCATGAGCACCGGCATCCCATGTCCTGTGGCAGGACGGAGATATCTCCTGGGGTGAACCTTTACCCTTTTTTACCGCGTAAAATTACAAAAATAGCTTTTCAACCTAATAAACGCTATTAATGCATTTAACGCTTGCATAGCAACGACTAATTGGTCATACGGACTATCTACATACTTAATCTATATAACCTGGGTACTCTACAGTGCGATATTACACTACCCTTAACCATCTGCAATTCAGGCCAATTATGGCATACGGTTCTGTGCTATGGACGAATGCCCCAAACTACGCCTTAGCTGCACTGGATGGCATCCAGCGTAGGGCCGCCAGACTATTCCCGAGATTCGTGTTTGCTCTTTGACGGACAGACGACTTGTTGGGGGCCTGTCAGTCTATCACCAACTCCTCCGTGAAACTGGACCAAGCTTGCTGGCCTCATTGTTACCACAACAAGTCCAAGGAAGGCCGACCGTTCGTAGACCAAACCAGATGAGAAGAATCTTGCCACGATCTCGAACTGAGCACCACAAAAACAGCTTCATTCCGAAAATGACTAAGTGCTGGAATTCTGGTCCACAGAATATTGTCCAGTTGGAAGGTGGTCAGGAGATCCCTTCACCGCCATCTTGTTCCAAGTGACCTGCTGGTGTCTGATCTCAAAAGTATATCAACAGTAAGTAAAACATGTATACAAGTAACAAAAATGCTCCGCACAAAAGGGGATAATATGTGTGTTGGGCCTATGTCTATCCTTTAAATTCCGGTTGAGAAAGGCATAAATCCGACACCGCAAAAGCTGCTCAGCTCACTTAGGGCTCATTTGATACCAAATTTTTCCACTTTTGAAAAACTTTATTTTTGACCCAAAATCGCCGAAGTCCCCACCCAAACCCACCACAGCACTCACAGCCACTTTGGGAACGCAGTTCTATGACAAAGGTTGCTCAGCTCACTTAGGGCTTTCATTTGATACCAAATTTTACCACCTTTGAAAAATTTTATTTTTGACCCAAAATCGCCTAAGTCCCCACCCCACCCCACCACAGCACTCTACAGCCACTTTGGGTATGCAGTTCTATGACAAAAGTTGCTCAGCTCACTTAGGGCTTTCATTTGATACCAAATTTGACCACTTTAGAAAAATTTTATTTTCACCCAAAGTCGCCTAAGTCCCCACTCCATCCCACCACAGCACTCTACAGTCACTTTGGATACACAGTTCTATGACAAAAGTTTCTCAGCTCACTTAGAGCTCTCATTTGATACCAAATTTGACCACTTTTGAAAAATTTCATTTTTCACCCAAAATCGCCTAGGTCCCCACCCCACCCCACCACAGCACTGTACAGCCACTTTGGGTATGCAGTTCTATGACAAAAGTTGCTCAGCTCACTTAGGGCTTTCATTTGATACCAAATTTTACCACTTTTGAAAAATTTTATTTTTGACCCAAAATCGCCTAAGTCCCCACCCCACCACAGCACTCTACAGCCACTTTGGGTACGCAGTTCTATGACAAAAGTTGCTCAGCTCACTTAGGGCTTTCATTTGATACCAAATTTGACCTCTTTTGAGAAACTTTATTTTCGACCATTTGACCCTACCACCCGACTGACCCTTCAAACGGCAAAGTAGAACCAGCCCAGCAAAATAGGTACGTCGGACGGCAAAACGAATACCGGGAATGAGCTGGGCACACCAGAAAACCCCTATAGGCAAAGTTTTGAGAGGCCAGGTAGAGCCTACTATGGACCTCCAGGAAGCGGTGATAACGGGGACGTTATTACCCACATTACATCCGACTTGACCCTCCCGACGGCAAAGTAGAACCAGCCCAGCAATATAGACACGTCGGACGGCAAAATGGATACCGGGAATGAGCTGGGCACACCAGAAAACCTCTATAGGCAAAGTTTTGAGAGGCCAGGTAGAGCCTACTATGGACCTCCAGGAAGCGGTTTCCGACTTGACCCTCCCGACGGCAAAGTGGAACCCGCCCAGCAAGATGGGTGGGTCTGACGGTAAAACTGACTGACGGGAATCGATTCTCCGTGCCAGAAAACCACTGTATGGAAGATTTGAGCTTTCAAAGTTAAATAGATAGCGAGAAATTTCGATTTTTCATTTTTCGAATTTTCGCCATTTTTGACGGGCCACTGTGGTCGCTAGGGAAGTGGTAGAGAAACGCAACCTGGACCGTTACTTAGTTCAATATATGTAATTTCAGAATTTAAAAAGAAATCCGCTCCAGCTCGTAACGTTCGACCTGAGCGACGACCACAAAAATGGTCACTTTTCGCTATGAGCCGACTTTGCGGCGCCACTGCGGCGCTGTGGCGCAGCTGCGGCGCAAACAAAGTTGTGATTCTTAAATTCTTTAGAGGGTACTACTAGACCCCATAGCCCATTAGGTTGGCCCACCGCTGCAGATCACGTGAAAGCGGCGAACATTATGTACAATACAACCATCAAATAGGAGAAACCGGAAAAAAACATCGCCGCCATAACTTGTCCGGGGCGCAACTTTTTAACGGTAAGTGATACGGGGCTGAAACTTCACAGACATATATACTAAACTCGATGTGCTCTACAATTTGCGCATGAAATCTGCGCAGGATTTTGTGCAGCTTCTGCGCAGCTTATTTTACACTGTCTCCAGCCACTTTTCACACATATTATAGGGGTCGCTGCCGCGACCCCTATGATACATGCAAAATGCTATCAAGACGAAGACAATACGTATACGTATGTACATACAGTTCAAACATGAACAAACTAACGGTGAACTCGAATTTCGTGACGCCACTTTAGGCATTCTGCCATGGCAGGCAAGGCCACGTCTATGTCATCATCGTAGCGTCTTAGAAAGGCCTCCAGCCACCAATTTTCTGTGCGAATTCTTCGCACATCTTCCACCATATAGCGGCCAGCTTCAATGTTTGCTAAAAGTAACGTAAGCAGTGGTTTGAAGCAGTGTTTATTTTTCGCCGACGGCTCATGTGTAACGTTACACACCTCTCCAAAATTTTTTGCTATTTTTCAGAAAAAAGGGTGTAACTACCTAAAAATTCCTAATTTACTCTCGTTTTGCTTAACACATGCATATAATTTTATTGTTAACAAAATTATTCCGACGTATTTTAGAAGCCGCTTCTTTATATATAAGTAAAATTTAAAAGTCTTGTTTACAGCAATATATATTTGGAGAAGTTTCACGAATCAGATCGACAAAAATAAAACATTGAGCAGTTACATCGATGATTTGCATTTATTGGTTTTGACTTGATAGAACGAAGGAAAACACCAGTGCACCGAAGGAGCACAATTTTTCGAAATTGCCTCCTGTAGCGTAGCACAAAACTTTGCAAGGAACCAGTACAATTTTGCTTTATAAACTGAAAATTTTTGGTGCGTACGCGTTTTTAATACAATAACGAACAAATATATAATATGCATATGACTAATATATTATACTTAAATAATACCAAAAATAAAATGTAAGACATGGTGGAAAAGAGGGGTCAGGGGGGCGAAGCCCCCCAGAAACGGTAAATATGTGGAATCAAATGAATGCGCATTGGAAAAAGTTCCGACCATTTGGTAAAATTTGTCCGAAATTTTGGTGTAACGTTACACAGTCGCCAAATTTTGTTTGCTATCTTCCAGAAAAAAGTGTGTAATTACACGCGTTTTTGAGCAAAAAAACACTGGTTTGAAGCATACATGCACAAGATTCGAAAAATAAATATGAGGAATAGTTTAGTGACGGCCATAAAATACGCCCTAGAGGGAAGACAGCACGTACGTACGGGCGAAGTGGGAGCTATTAAGGCGATTCGTAGTTGTTAATGTTCAAATACGCGTGTCGGCGTGCCTGTCTGTAACATGCCGTTTTACAATTGCATTGTATTGAATTTACGTTTAGGAAGGCATGTACGCGCTTATAAACGAAAGTTGACGCAATCATGAAATCATATATATAAATACCTCTGTATTCATCAAAAAAGCGACGCCGGAATAAAACCAAAGTATTCTAAAACAAAGCAAAACAAACACATTTATGTGCATAATAAATAGAACACAAACAGCATGAAATAACTATGACAGTCATAACTCGAGCAGCAATATATAGAATTTATTGAAAATATCAATAGATGACGCCCTATAATCAAGATTATAATGTAGTTAAAACACAAAAGCTTAAATGCAGAATACAAAACAACTCGATATTACGTATGCTCTATGTATAATTTGCGCAGGGGCTGCCCGGATACAAAACATCGGTCATTTTGTACCTTAGACTCATCATAGGAGAAGCTGGAACAGCCTCAGTTAAAATTTATTAACAAACCGATTCCATTCCGTTCAAGTTTGCTTTCACTTGCAGCAAGGCGATGGTCCAACAGAACTAGTCATTCGGTAACAATCGACATTATGGCCATATCCACAGCAAGCAGCTGACTTGCGTATATATCTGAAACAAAAGCCATATATATACGTACAGTTGAATAGTTGATAGCGCAATTTCCAATCCACACCCCATCAAAACGATAAAGTTTGGCGACCCTTCCCCCAGATTAGCAGATTTCGCCACCTCCCTCCCAAATTTTGGCTAAAAAAGTGGCCAAAACAACAAAAATCGAAAATAAAGAGGGCTTCTTAGCCAATATTTGAGGACCCTCCCTACCCCATCCTCCCGAGCGAACACCCTCCTTCCAGCTTTTTTGCTCAGCCACCCCTATGGACGGATATATACGTATATACTGCGGTGTATAGACATGGGGTAACCCCACATGTTCGGATTCATTATGAGGGCTGGACGAGAACTTCATATACCATCCTATTTGGCGTACCTAAAAATTTCTTTTAAGCCCATTAGCACTTCTCTAGGTTGTAACGTTACCGGTATAATGCAAAAAGTAGAGGGGGAAACCCAATGGGGGAAATCTAAATGGGGGATAATCCAACTAACAAGTCTTAAAATTTGTCCTAGTGCAATTCTGACACTTCCTGCATAAAATTCAATTTTTTTAGTTAGTACGTATAAACCACAAAACCCGTCCTAAGTACTTTTTTGACATCTCATGTGCCATTGAAAATGCAGCATCAAACTGGCTTTTTCCTACAGGGGTGGAGGGCGGGGGCGACCCCCCCCGGAATTTCGTTCCCCCCAGACTTGGGTCGCCCCCCCCAGAATCGCCCCCCCCAGGATTCGGGCCTTCCCCCCTAGAACTTTAAAGTGCCCGGAAGAATAGGGTTTTGAGGGTAAATTTTGAAAGCTTTTTCCGGCTTCGCCGAATTTTTACACATTTTTAAGCATTTTTTAGCTATTTTAAGCTTAAATTGAGGTTAAAAATAGTTCATATTTTAGCTCAGCAGCAAAAATAGCTACTTTTTAAGCATTTTTGAAAAAATTTTCTCCCCCCCCCCCAGACCTGGGGGGGGGAACCGCCCCCCAAACTTTCCCCCCCCCAGAAATTTTTGCCTAGAAAAAAGCCAGTCAAACGGACAGGTTTCATAAGGGAAATTTTTGAAAAATGCTAAAAACGATGTAATTTGATAAAACTTATTAGTCTACCGCAGGTTTTTTTCAAAATCGGACCTGTGTAAATCTTGTGTAAATTTAAATTTCACTGTGTATTTTTGTTTGACTCTCTCTACCGTGTAGCGAATAGCTTTTTATGTTCAATTGCCTGTTACAATCCAATTGTCTCCAATTGTTTCCCCGTAATACGTTGTTGGAGAATTTTTCAAAAAAATTTGAGTGGGTTTTCCCCCCAAAGTGCTTTTTTCCCGGCCAGGTTTTGGCCATGTGCCAGACTAACGGACGGATCTAATTTTTACTGTGTGCAAAGAGAAAGACTTGCGATGCGACTTGCCATTATTACTACTGCGGATATTTTCAAAACATTTTTATAGTCAAGCGGGGAAAACCCACTTTTTCTTTTTTGGACCAGAACTTTCGACTGGTTTGGGCTAACACGACTTTGTTACTATATATATTTAATTAGGATTTGCCCCAAGCTTTCGATTGAGGTATAGTTTGCCTCTTTAGGCCCTGCCGTTATGGAGAAATTAAAGTTTTCCGTGTTGGGAAAAAACCCAATGCGGGGAAAAATCCATCGGCAGGAAAAACCCACCGTGATTTTTTGCTGGAAGCGTTCCAGAACAATTTTAACGGTGCCATTCGAAAGAGCGGGTTGTTTTTAGTAGGTGGTCTACATCGAAAAATACCAACATGCAGATATCACAAGAAGCGCAACAGATGCCCTGCTCTACACATACATACAATCCGCTTTGGTCTAGGTGTTTCCAGTAGTTCAGGGACGGACTTGGGCTCACCAAAATTTTGGACGCACCAAAATTTTCGAAAATTTCAAAGTCCCAAAACATTTGCAGGGAAGCAGCGGGAGCGACACTAATACAGCCTCTAGGGTTATTCTGAACGCTCTTCAAGATAGGCTATTAAAATCCTATTTAGCTCATACCGGTATATAAGCCCACACTGGAGGTGGGGTTTTTCCGCATATTCGAGTGGGTTTTTCCCGCTTGACTATTTATATATATCGCGGCGGAAAAAACCCAAATTTATTTTTTATAATTAATTAATAATTAATAATAATTAATTAATAATTAACTTTTTTATTAAGCGACAAATCGAAAATCTAACGATAACTACGTACCATGAGGCCTTGCGAAGAGCTTCAAAATGAGCCATCAAACGTCTCTCTAGCACTTACGGTTGGTGAGAAATTTCCGACCATACCGATGGGGAAAAACTCAATGCGGGAAAAAATCCATGGGCGGGAAAAAACGCAGCCGAATTTTTTGCTGCAAGCATGCCAGAATGGTTTTGACTATATATACCATTCGAAAGAGCGGGTCATTTTTAGTACATGTGAATCATGGGCGCACCCGGGGGGGAGGGGGTTGGGGGTTCCGACTAGTGATGTGCGCTGAGACATTTGCCCGCTCCGGAGCTCCGGCCGGAGCGGGCTGTCGGAGCACCGGAGCTCCGGAGCTCCGGAGCTCCGCGGAGCTCCGACTGTTAGTGAAGGCAAAATTGCAAAAATTTCGGTTTAAGCTAAATATATAGATGTTGTTTAGTCAATAAAAAGCATGCCTACTCGCTGCGCTGTATACTTTTATGATAAAATAAAAATAAAATAAAAGTTTTATCATTTAGCTGTTTATTTTCAGATGCTGATTTCTTTGCTACATACGAATTACATTTGTTCGCTGTATTTTGTATTTTGTGTCTGAAATAAATTCAGCTTTTGACAATATTTCACAGAATTTTTGGGTTAATTGATTGTGCATACTGCTGTGTTTACATACGTAAAAGCCCATGTTAGTTGACACTGCAGTTTACTTTAATGTTTCACCTTTTACTAGATTTGGCAAATTTAGATATTATATTCCACATGAAATACTCAATATTTCTTGAAGGGATTTCATTAAATGTATACCAAACTTTTTAAATTCATGCATAAAATATTGCAAATTTGATGAGTGTGGACCAGATTTCATTTACCCACTACGTATTTAACTTATCGTGAGGATGTATAATCCTTAATCAAACTGAAACTTATAAAATCTGAGCTAACAGAATTTTGATCTGAAAGATAGAAAAGAAAAAGCACAGAAAACAGCTGCAGTTTTTGAAAGTTTACATGGAATAGATTTAAGGCGTCTCGTCATTCAGACGTGGCAGAATCTGCCCGGAAATGTAATATTTAATGGAACAATTAATAACAAGTACGGAATTTAAAACGTTTTACGGAATGAATTCTTAAATGTATTTTAGTTGTATTTAATTTTCTTTCATATATTTAGAACATGGACAAGTTTAAATTGTCTCCAGAGAAAAGATCCGTCTTGAGAAGTATATATAAGAACGCAGCCTTGGGAAAATTGAAACATTTTTAAAAACAGGAGTACGAAGTACGATAACTATATTTAAAATTCAATACAGTCTTACGTGCAGTAAGCAGAAATCGTGGAGTTCAGAGAAAGATCATACTTTCAAATTTTTCTTAGCACCTTCAAAGCTTGCACAAGGCTGCTCCGGGTACCCGGAGCTCCGGAGCTCCGGAGCAGAAGCCCGCTCCGGAGCACCGAAAATCGGAGCTCCGCTCCGGAGCTCCGTCGGAGCGGAGCTCCGGCGCACATCACTAGTTCCGACCCCCCCCCCCCTTTTTGTCTGCCCGTCGACCCCCCCGGGAATTTTCGGGGAGAAAGCAAAAATTGAGCTATTTTTAGTGCATAAAATTAAAAATTATGAAAATTTTTCGAGCCTACGGCGCTTTTCTATCTCGATTTTCATAATTTTTCTCGCCAGCGGCGCTATTATGCATAAACGTTTACAACGTTTTGGAACCTAAGGCGCTTTTTTTACCTCAATTTTTCTCGCCTGCGGCGCTTTCTTATCTCCATTTTACTGAATTTCCGTGCCTGCGGTATATATATACTTTTCTATCTCGATTTCAAAAAAGTGCGTGCCTGCTTTTCTACGTCATGTTTTTTAGTTTTTCGCGCCTGCGGCACTAGTCTATATATATATATATATCGATTTTAACAATTTAAAATTTTAACAATGCGCCTAGCAGAGCTTTTTATTCAAATCTTTTCAAGCTTTCCAATACAAATTTTTTCAAATCTTTTCAAGCTTTCCAATACAAATTTTGCCATTATATATGTCAAAGAATTTCTCAACTTTTATTGAAATCTTTTTAAAGATTTCCATTACGGCTTTTTTCAAAATTTCAAAAATTTTCTCAACTTACCCCCCGCGTCGGCTAGCGACGACTGCTAAATCACGTCATTGTTGAAAACTTCGCCGCCGCCACGCCCCCCCCCCCCCCAGCGTAAACGTGTCACGCGAAAGCAAAAAATTTTTCCGGCTCGACTCCCCTTTTCAAAATCCTTGGTGCGTCCCTGATCTGAATCAGAAAATATCAATATTTTTGCAAAAAATCATGTCAAATTGACTTTTCAAAATTTCATATGTTTAACACGTAAACATAGGAAAATTTTGGAAATTTTTAAAATTTGCTTAATTTCTGCAGTTTAAGCATCCTATGTATCACATAGAAAACGTGTTTTTATTGCATTTAAGGCCAAACGCGGTTTTTGGCGAAATTTGAAAATTTGGCTTGAAATGGCACCATCTCAGATTTTGGCCACCTGGACCTCACATAGAAGGTCGAATCTAGGTATAACCTATACCAAATTAATCAGGACTCAGGAGGCTCTACTGAGCTAAGACATGCATGAATTTTTCCGTTGCTGCTAATGGTTAGAAAAAAATTCCATTTTGAAATTTGGGTTTTTCCCGCACATGGGTTTTTTCCCGCCGAGTCTAGGTCGCCCCCAGGTCGCACCACCATAGGTGTGTTGGGGGGGGGGCCACCAAAATGACAAATTTTGGCGACCTCCACCCCCGATTTTCAGATTTGTGCTACCCCCCCCCAGATTTTTGGCCAAAAAGTGGCCAAAAATGGCATAAAATCGAAAATTTAGGGGGGAGTCCCCCCACCCTCCGTCGGAACCCCTCCCCCCAGATTTTTTGCCCAGCCACACCTATGCGCACCACAGGTACTAGAGCCAAATTGCATCGTGAAGTTAGAGACATATATATCCTCTGTGAAACTGTAATCCGTTGTGGGCTAAGTCTTTCCAGTAGTTCAGGCAGGGTGACTTCCCCAAAGTTGACCCTGCCTGACCCCCATAGGTGTAATTGGGGGGGGGGGGGTGGGAGGGGGGGTTATAACCCCCCCCAGCCATTTTTCCAACCCCCCCCCGGAAATTTTTGGGGGCCCCCGCCCCCCCCCCCAACTGGGACTCAGAAACATGTTGGCAATCAAGTTTTCGAGTTTAAAAACACTGTCTAATGTTAAAATTACTTAATGATTTCATGTTTTTCGGCATTAGCAATGGCTGAAAATGCGATTTTTGGCATAAAAATAGAAAAAATTATTTGGGGGAGGTTTGGGAGGGGGTCGTGGCCGTGGGGGGGTTTGGGGGTCTAAAAAGGGCCCCCCCCCCCAAAATTCGGGGGGAGGGCCCCCCAACCCAAATCCCCGTTACACCTATGCTGAACCCCATGTTGGGACCAAGTCCCAAAAAATTTGCTGAGAGGCAGCGGGAGCTACAATAATACACCCTCTACGGTAGTTTTGGACGCTCTTTAAAATAGGCTATTAAAATCCGATCTAGCTCATATGGGTGACTCACACTGGCGATGGGTTTTTCCCGCATATCGGATTGGGTTTTTTCCCGCCGCGCTATATATATAGGCGAACCCACTCCAAAGGTTATATACATTAGGCCAAACATTTGCATAATTTTGGCATGGTTGGACTAAAAAAAAAATATATATATATAGGTGTCGTTTTCAAAATGTCGAAATGAGCAGGACTGAACCAAATGACTTGATCTTCTCACACATAGATACGAATACGCATACGGAGCTCATAGCTCCCAGAAGGCGGGTGGTATTTTCCAGCCCACCCCCGATTCTGGGTCGGCTGCCGCTTACTTGTATTCTGGTGGGGTAGGTCCCCATCCTCTCCCCAACACATCTATGCCTGTGTATATATATATACATAGGTGTACAACCTGATTGGGTTGGGGGGGCATAGGTGTACCGGGGATTTGGGGTGGGGTGGGGCATAGTTTCCTTTGGGAGGGGGGGTTGGGGGGGGGGGCATCCCCCCCAAAATTTTTGACCAAATTAACCCCCCCCCCAGATTTTTTGACTTTACCCTCCCCCAACTTTTGGGCTACCCCCCCCCTTTGAACCCCCCCCAACGATTTTGGACCCAAAAACTTAGCTAAATTTGGTCGAAAAATGATCATTTTTTGAAAAATTTTTCTAAAATTTTGTCCTAAAATCGCTTTAAAACGGTGCAATAGAGCCTAAAACGTGATGAACATGCCTTATTTTGATGAAAAAAGGGCTGACTTACGGAAACGTTTGCATTTGTTGGCGATTTTTCGAAATTTGTGTGGTCGGAATTCTGGGGGGGGGGGGGGGGGGGGGGGTGTACCCCCCATAGTGTAAGGTGGGGGGTTGGGGGGGGGGTAGCCCCCGCCCCCCCCCCCCCAAAGCCTTTTTTCAACCCTCCCCCAAAACTTTTTGGGGAAGACGTTCCAACTGGGGGGGGGGGGGGGGTGGTCGCGCCGAAGGCGCGAAAAATGGCCAAAAATTGGGTATTTTTAGGGTAAATTTTGAAAAAATTTTCAAAAAGGTCGAAATTTTTGGCTTGAACTGTTCACTATTATGAGAAATACACGTTTTTAACTGTATTATGGATCTTATGACTCAATATTGACCTTATTTTGGACTTGGAAACATGTTGGCAATCAAGTTTTTGAGTTTAAAACCGCTGTCTAATGTTAAAATTACTTTATGGTTAGATGTTTTTCATCATTAGAAACGGCTGAAAATGCGATTTTTGGCATAAAAAATGAAAAATTTTTTGGGGGAGGGTTGGGGGAGGTCCTGGGGGGGTCGCCAGAGGGGGGCCCCCCCCAGAAAATGTTGGGGGGGGAGCCTCCCCCCCCCCAAATCTCCGTTACACCTATGGTACCCCCCATCACATTTCGGAGGTCGGCCAAGATTTACCCCCCCCAGACCCAAAGTTCCAGGGAAACTATGGGGTGGGGGCCCCTCCCCCGAAATTTGGGGGGGGCCTTTTTCGACCCCCCCAAACCCCCCACGACCCCCCCCCCTAGGTGTAATTGGGGGGGGTAACCCCCAGCCATTTTTTCAAACCCCCCCCCCCCAGAAATTTTTGGGGGTCCCCGCCCCCCCCCCCAACTGGGGGGAGGGAAGGGTAGTCGCGGCGACGGCGCGAAAATTGGGCGTTTTTAGGATAAATTTTCCTAAATTTTTCATAAAATACCAAATTTTTGGCTTAACGTGTTTATATATTATAAGTATATATAACTCGAGAAACACACGTTTATAACGGTTGTACGGACTTCTAGACTCAATATTGACCTTATTCTGGACTCAGAAACATGTTGGTAATCACGTTTTCGAGTCTAAATACACTGTCTATTGTTGAAATTATATACTTAATGATTTCATGTTTTTCGGCATTAGCCATGGCTGAAAATGCGATTTTTAGCATAAAAATTGAAAAATGTTTTTGGGGGGGGGTTTGGGGGAGGTCTAAAAAAAGGGGGAATTTGGGGGGCCACCCCAAATCCCCGTTACACCTATGCCCATAGTTTCCCTGGAACTTTGGGTCTCGGGGGGGGGGGGGTAAATCTTGGAACTTTGGTGGTCGACCCGAACCTTCCAAAAATTGGGCATTTTTAGGGCAAATTTTGCAAAATTTTTCAAAAAAGTCCAAATGTTTGGCTTCACTTGTTTATTATCGCGAGAAATACACGTTTATAACGGTTTTATGGTCTTATAGGCACAATATTGACCTTATTCTGGACTCAGAAAACATGTTGGCAATAAAGTTTTCGAGTTTAAAAACACTGTCTAATGTTAAAATTACTTAATGATTTCAGGTTTTTCGGCATTAGCAATGGCTGAAAATATGATTTTTGACATAAAAATAGAAAAAATTTTGGGGGGAGGTTGGGGGGGGTCGTGGGGGGAGGGGGGGTTTGGGGGGGTCTAAAAAAGGGCCCCCCCCCCCCAAAATTCCGGGGGAGGGGCCCCCCCACCCAACCCAAATCCCCGTTACACCTATGCCCCCCAAACCTCCCCCCAAAAAAATTTTCAATTTTTATGCCAAAAATCGCATTTTCAGCTATTGCTAATGACGAAAAACATGAAAGCAATAAGTAATTTTTACATTAGACAGTGTTTTTAAACTCGAAAACTTGATTGCCAACATGTTTCTGAGTCCAGAATAAGGTCAATATTGGGTTTAGAAGTCCATAAAACCGTTGTAAACGTGTATTTCTCGCGATAATAAACACGTTAAGCCAAAAATTTGGACTTTTAGAAAAATTTTGCAAAATTTACCCTAAAATGACCAAATTTTGGCCAATTTTCGCCAAAAACAAGCCTTATTAGAAGAAAAAGGGCTAATTTACAGACAATTTTGCATTTTGTCGCCATTTTTAGAAATTTCTGAGGTCCGAAATCTGGGGATGGGTTGGACTGGGTACCCCCATCACACACATTTCTTGCCCAAATCGGCCTTCAGCCAATCCCCATTCCCCCCTCCGTAATTTTCAATCCCCTACCTGAATTTTTGCAAATTTTTAGCCACAAATTCGAAAATTTTTAAAAAATAAGCGAAAAATGCTAAAATTCGCTTAGTTACCTTAAAAATCGCTAAAATGGCTGAAAATTGAGAAAATTTTTGGTAATCAATTATAAATATATATACTTTAGGGGTCAAAAAGGTTTTCTATATAAAATCCTCGATAAAATTTGGCGAAAATTCACCCAAGCGGGTTTTCGGGGGTGGCGGCTTCAGGAAAAATTTCAGATTTAATATATAGCAAGCTTAACAAAAAATCATCCCACCCTGACTCATAGGAAAGTCGCAGAGACCCAATTTTTTTCCATTGTGATAGCCACACATCTCGACATTAGGACCTGTGAGTTTGTGCCCCTAGGCCCTCTCCATGCGTTCAGGGCAGACCTTTGAGTGAGGGTACCCAAAAGTGGCCTCAAAAACGTTCATGACCGAAGTTCGAATTTCCGCTGCTATTTACTATGGGAAACCCTAGGCAACCTCTATTGTACATACATATGACATGTCCTGACTGTGCGCTATCCATACATATATAGATGTTCCCGGTCGGACCTCTGTCCTGGGGAGGGTGATTCTTTTGTTAAAATTTTAAAAAATAAAAAATCACATTGATATTTTATTACTGAAGTCAGAACAGCAGCTAGGACAAAACTAACGCCAAATTCGAGCTCAGCTACCTCGAAAACCCTTATAGCCGTTGTTTTTGAGGTTGTCTGACACCTCGGAAAATTGGTTGGCGGTTTGCACTGAAAATTGCTTGGCAGTGGTCAGCGTTTTTTCAAAATCGGATTTCATCAAATCGGATTTTTGTCATTTTTATTTTCGGAACGTCATTTTTATTTGTCCAACGTCAAAAACCAGTTTCTTCAGAAATACATTTTAAGCTTTTTATCCAACAATCTGATAAAAACGTTGGAAATATGCGTTTGTATACGCGCTCGCGAAATTCTGTGGATATGCCTTTTTCTGTTTTTCCTGTTTACTTTTTCTTACCTTCAAATCGCGATGACGGGGCTGCCATCCAGCTCAGTAGTTTTTAGCATTTATCCAATAAAAGTTCTTTAACATGCTGGTGGGTACGTATATAAGCTCTCATTCCATTCTAGCCGAGAAAATCCGAAGAGAAAGTTTTCAAAAAATATTCCGCTAAAATGGTATGAGAAGCATGCATCAACTCAAAAATGCAATAGACGCATTTAGCATATGAAGTCTCGTAATCGAAAACGAAAACAAAAACGAAACGTTTACTCCAGGCGTTATAGACGGAAACAGACGTTGAAATAACACTATAAAAATATACAGTTTCAAGAAAGTAAACATAAAAATTACATTCAGTGAGCATACATTTTTACATAATGAAACAGAACACTTTTACTTAACAACAATTTTCTTTTAAAATCCACCACATCTTTACTCAAAATAATAGATTCCGGTAGAGCGTTCCATGGTAGTACAATCCTACATGGGAAACTGAATTTGCGTAAATTCAAATTTGATATTGGTAAACGCAACTTTAGTAAATGACCACGCGTATCATGCATGCAAGGCTGTAACTCGAAAAAGTCAAACATATTAATTATATTATATCCAAATATCATTTTATACACAAAAACAAGGTCCGTAACTAGTCTAGTAAATTCTAGAGCAATATGTAATTGAACGAAGTAATA
>JASAND010002350.1:0-22398 GCA_030248195.1 Trissonchulus latispiculum
ATAGCTATAGTACGACCAAAAAATGTGTGTACAAACTTCGACCGTTTATAGCAGATTAACCTTTGGAGTAAACCCCAACAATGTATATATTTTTAGAATCCTCAGGAACCCGAGATTTCGAAAATTCGGAAAAATCCGGAATTCCGGGTTTCATTCACGGAAAATCTAAAATTTTAAGTTTTTCGCCCAATTTTTATCGCAATCAAAATTTTGTTTCGCCAGTCGAATAGAGCTGCTCCCGCTACACATTTTTGCCTCCTAGAAAATTTCACGAAAATCCACCCAATTTCCGGAATTCCGGGTTTTCAAAATTTCCGGATTTTAAAAATTTTCTCCAATACCCACAAGATGGGTATCATTCGAAAGCTCTTATCGAGCTGAACAATTTTTGTAATAGAATGAACTCTTGAAAATGCACACAATTCCCGGAATTCGAGAAAACCGGATTTTCCGGATTTTAAAAATTTTGTCCAATACCCCACATATGGGCATCATTCGAAAGCTCTTGATGAGCTGAACAAATCTTGTAATAGAACCAATGTCTGAAAATGCACTGAATTCCCGAATTTCACGAACTCCGGATTTCAGTCTACCTTGGAAGGTATTAGCGAATTCCGAGAACTGGGCTCATTTCTGCGAGTTGGTTCTATTCTAGCTGAACAAATCTTGTAATAGAACCAACTCGCAGAAATGAGCCCAGTTCTCGGAATTCGCTAATACCTTCCAAGGTAGACTGAAATCCGGAGTTCGTGAAATTCGGGAATTCAGTGCATTTTCAGACATTGGTTCTATTACAAGATTTGTTCAGCTCATCAAGAGCTTTCGAATGATGCCCATATGTGGGGTATTGGACAAAATTTTTAAAATCCGGAAAATCCGGTTTTCTCGAATTCCGGGAATTGTGTGCATTTTCAAGAGTTTATTTTATTACAAAAGTTGTTCAGCTCGATAAGAGCTTTCGAATGATACCAATCTTGTGGGTATTGAAGAAAATTTTTAAAATCCGGAAATTTTGAAAACCCGGATTTCCGGAAATTGGGTGCATTTTCGTGAAAAATTTCTAAGAGCAAAAATATGCAGCGGGGCCAGCTCTATTCGATCGTGAAAGCAAAATTTTGATTGCGATAAAAATTGAGCGAAAAACTAAAAATTTTTAAATTTCCGTGAATGAAACCAGGAATTCCGGATTTTTCCTTATTTTCGAAATCTCGGGTTCCTGAGGATTCTAAAAATATATACATTGTTGGGGTTTACTCCAAAGGTTAATCTGCTATAAACGGTCGAAGTTTGTACACACATTTTTTGGTCGTACTATAGTTAGGTAGTGAGCCGGAAATTATTAAACAGTTTCATAAGTGAGTTTCATACTATTTTATTTCCTGTTTTAGTTTTTACACAGGTTATCAATAAGTTAACGCTTTTCTTCTGTTCCATACTTTATCATTACAGACTGTGCTATCTTTCGCTACCCACTAGTGTCGCATTATTAAGTGAAAGCAAAATGAAATACAGTATAATTACAGAAGAAATTAACATCAAAAGCAAAATTGAATGCATAAGACTGCATAGACTTGTCCATCCAGGCCCGCATCCAGGATTTTGAAAAAGGGAAAAAATTGAAAAAGGTCCAAGGTCAAACACAACAGAGAACAGAAGTTGAATTTTTCATTTTTGTCCGAAAATCGTACTTAATATTTAATATCGATATTTAATTCTTTCAAAAACCAAAAATTTGCGGCGACGGCGCGAAATTTTTTTTAAAACTGCACGTTTTGCTATAAAACTAGAAAAAAATTTCCGTTTGTCACCGCAAAATGGGGAGTCCAGATCCCTGAGGGACCCCCCCCCTTGGTGCGGCCTTGTAGTGTCCATCCGAAAATTACCTCCTTATATTCTTGTACATCATCCTTGAGCTCGTCAACGTCTTCCCTGAGATCCTCATTCAAGGCAGCGTTTGGAAATCGGACACTGTCAATCACCTGCTCCAACTGAAGCAACTCTTCCGGTTCCACAGTGCTTGTCCTAGAAGAGGTCAGCTTTGAAATTGGCAGTATTGTGCCTAAAACGACAAAAACCCAGATCATGCAGCATGCTAAATCTGTATAGTTTCTAACAAACAATTTATGTGAATCTCAACCACACATTAACATAGGATTGGCGGACCGGGGGCTTGTTCCAAGAAAATTCTGAGGGGGCTTGTCCCATGAAAATTCTGAGGGGGCTTGTCGAAAGAAAATTCTGAGGGGACTTGTCCCAAGAAAACTCTGAGGGGGGCTTGTACCTGCTAGAACGAAAATTTTCGAGGGGGCTTGTACCATAAACCTTATTTTTTGTTCTTGTGCTTGCGCGCTAGCGAACCGAAATTCAGAATTAATGAATTTGAAGAAAATCATGACCTTTTAGAAAAAAATTCAAAATGTTGGTAGATTTTTGGAAAAATTAGGGATATTTTGGAATTCCGGCGCGAAAACTTATTTTTCCGACCATTTCTACTTACCCCTTTCTTGCCCATTTTTTCTAACCCCGTGCCTCTAGCTGCGGTAGGGCTTGTGCCTTGTCCGAGCTGGGGGAGGGGAGGCTTGCCCCCATACCCCCGTGTTAACCTATGATCTCAACTATGTACTTTTAACTTCAGTTGTTGCAACTACTGTAGTTTGTTGTATGGTTGCTGCGTGCCTTGCTTATCGTTCACCACACCATCTGCAGTACACACTGTTAAACACAAAATAAAGCAATTCTAAGATTTGTGATAATGGTGAGTGAGTCAATACCAGGAGGAAATCGGACAGAGATCGGCTGTATCTGTTCCGGCTTTGGAGTGGAATCCAATTCAGGGGCCGTATCAGCAGGAACCGCCGTGTCCAACACCTCCTTCAAGGCTGCCTTCTCTTCCTCTTCTTTTCGCTTCTAAAATTAATAGCAAAACGATGAAAAATCTTGACTGAAGTGTTCTCTTTCTACTGTTAAGCATTCAATAGTCACGAAAACAACGATTAAATCTAGCTGTAATGCTCTGTTTTGCTCTTCCGCCTTCTAAATGTAATTCTAAGGACAAACGTATTTTCTTCAAATCTCTTTCCACTTTTCTCACCAACAAAACTACTTTCAATCAGAATTCGATGGCTGTTAAAGATTTTACCCTCTCCGCTTCCTCTGCCAGACGTTTCTTTTCCTCCTGTCGTTCCTGTTTCAAGGCTGCCTCAAGCGACCTAACGATCTCCAGTTTGGCCTTGTTATCAACAGCACCGCCTTCCAGTTCATGCAGTTTCAGCTTCACCTCATTGGAGACATTGTCAGGCAAGTCTCTTAGAATCATCGGCAACCGATCACTAAATACAGAAAACAGTACTACAGAAGTCCTAACCTCTTTGTCTGTAAAATTTATACAATCATGCACCCTGAACGTTGGCCATTTTCGACAATCTTCGGTTCCGGTCCAAGTATGCCTATATGTGCGAATTCACTATATCCACTCAGCCACACGGGTTCGCTCAAAGAGGGTCTACTACTGCCGAATAACAGATTGAAGAATAAAACAAGAGAATAAGTCCCACTCGTCCACTGCTACCAAAGAACTAGGCATAACAAATAAAACTGAACAGAAGGCATTCTGAGGCCAATAGATAACATTAAATTACAAAACAAAAGCTCATAAAATTCACACACTGCTAAAAATCGTCTACGTCGTGCGCACATACCTAAAGCTAACATCCTCAGGCAAGAAGGTTAAGGTTCGAGACAGGAGCAACAATGTTGGTGGAATTTTGTCATTAAGAGACATTTCCAGCCACTGCGAGAGCTGTGACCGCAGACGCTCCGTCGACACACCGAGAGATCGCATACCGCGGGCACGACAAGCTGTCTGAAGTTCTGCTGGCGTCAACGTTTCAACGCCCTCTTCTCGAATAAGCTAAAGGATGGCCAAAAACAGGTTATATACATTTTATGATGAGATAAATAATTTGCAGCAAGTTTAAAGCATAGCTGTATACGCTTTCTCAGGACGCTCAAACTTGTACAACCAACATAGTCAATTAAAAAATGTTAGATGTTCTATGTTCTATTTACTTAAGCACCAACGCCTATTACGAACTCTTGCTATCGCAAAGATACCGTCAAAGAATCGAGCCCTGGTTGACGAGATACTGTGCTATTTACTCAGGGCGAACTAATAAAATTAAATAGGTTTTTGAATTTCTGGGGGACAAACATAATTCTTTCTTCAAGTTAATTTCTGAACTCAAACAATTTCCATTTTCTAATAAATCACTGTAAACTTTATTTCCCTTGCGCACCTTATCATCAGCTTTCAACTCTCTCAGTTTGAGCCTGATCTGAAACCGGAGTAAATTTGGAGGTCCAATTGGAGTCACGTTGACAATTCTGCATAAGGCTCTCAGCTGCTGCACACTCAAATTGTCCAGAGTCAATTCATCTTGAAACAGTTTCGAGTATTTTAAAAGCTCTTCATTGGTTGGCACTTTTCCTTCAAGGCGAACCTAAAAAATAAAACAGCACTATAAGTCTATTAGTCCAACGCAGATATTAAAATTAGCACGATTAGAAAAGTAGCACGTGCAACCGAATGAAAGCACAGATAAACTTCGTAGCAGTGATAACAGTATTATAGAAAATTTCATAGTACGACTACACGACTGTTAAGCGGACTGCCCAAACTATACACTTTCAAAAAAATAGGTATATATATAAAGCATAAACATAAGTAAAGCACACAGCTACAACATTATCCACAAAACTGATATAATAATAATAAACCTCTTTTATGAAAGCAGTAAAGTCAGAAGCCATGCCCTTGCCGGCACCTGTGGGCCGCGACTTTTTCACTGCCATTTCTTCCAAAGTTGCCTGCAAAAACTTCGCCATCTCCAACCGTACTTTTAGATTACGGCGAATTTTCATTTCCTAAACAAACGCATACCTAATATATACGTACACTACAACAAAACAACACACTCCGTATTACCACAATAAATACAGACGGAACTTAAGAGTAATCTGAAAAAGAAGCAATTTGCATCGTGTCAGACACATCAAGAACAAGACTGCTAGTTGAATACGCACTTTTTCCAAAGCTATGATAAGTAACTTATGAGATATGATGATATGAAAAGAAAACATATGAATGCATATATATATATATATATATATATATATATATATATATACCTCGCGCTCTTTCTCTTGGAATGTGCTAGGTAACATCCCCGGGAATAGTTTCAAGAATACAGGAAGCAGAAATTCCATAAATGGTATGATGATGAAGACGAGAAACGGAACCAGCCGAAACAAGTCAGACACCGTCAGAATAAGCTAAAATAGATACATGCAGAACCGATTAGAGAAAATCTCACTTCATGAAACTCAGGGCTATCAGAAAAGAAACTGCCAACACCAGTCCAAAGACTGCAAGAACCACGGACCTGACAATGTACAGCAAACGGGGCTACGGTCAGGTCAGGCGCCACGGCGGTTACGTAAAGGACCCTGGAACCAATAGGTGGCATTTCGGGAAATAGACAACTTGGGAATTCTCGAAGTTGTTTGAATTATTGGAAGAATTTGAAATTCGCCAAATCTTGCTAAAATAGCGACCCGATTTTATGAAGCAGTACACGTGCGCATTCTTCGCGAAATGGCGATTTTTGCCGAACTATCGCGAAATTCGTAGCATCATCATCATTCTTGAAGCCAGGCGGTGATCCATACTGCTGGGCTATAACGCCCAGTACCCCTCAGAAACCCTAACACCCGGACAGGGTCACTCCAAAGGACGGTCAGGCTTGGGTCAGGAGGGAGGAGTCTCCGTCGGACAGACCCCTTTTGTGGGCAGGTTATCAAAACGTTCTCCAGAGATTCTTCGGCCGAACCCCCGCAGTCGGGACAATAGGGGGGAGACATCCGGCCAGATCGAGCTGGTGACGGTACTGGGCAAAAAGCACTCTTTCCAGTCCGCAGTTGGGATAAGAGTCTGTTCAGAAGTCGACAAGCCGCTTTCGTTTCGAGGTGGAACCGGTTCAAGGCTACTAAAATGGCTCTAGATGTCCTGGCGTGGCTGATTTGGTTGTGCCAGGATTCGGTTGCTGTCCTTTTCTGGGTTTGCTTTATGAGGGGGGGCCCAACCAGGGTTTTTTCAAAACGGCCAGTGGGCATTTTAGTGGGCAAACTTAGGATTGATTGGGCAAATTGAGAGATCGGTGGGCAAAATTACAAAATTCTGTTAAGCGATTTTTAACCTAAAATTTAACATTGTTTTAATTAATAACGTGTTTTTATTCCAAATCATCGAATTTCCAGCCGCTTAATATATTTATTTGTGCCTTAAGCAATCATAATAATTTTTATAGGTACAACAAGAACAAAAAGTGCTCCTTCGTCGCATGTAAAATACATATGAGTCTTCGTAGGCAGGTTGTACATAAGCAAAAACTAGCCTGTAAAATACATATGAGTTCCGTAGGGAGGTTGTAAATTAAGGAAAACAAGTTGCAACCGCTTAACATATGAGCCTGTCCTACAACGAGGCTCATATTGGCTTATGTCATAATACGAATAATTTGCAGATTTACTTTTATATAAATACATACTGCATAAAGCTTTTCATTACAAATTATCCTTCATATATATAATGTTGATCAGTCATTATAGTGTGCATATGCTCAATACGGTACGCCATGAGGCGCTCTGACTCACAGCCAAGTGGGAACGCATCTGCGTGTGTATAATGTGAAAGTGTTTCGAGAATGCATTAGAGGTATGCCATAGTGTTTCAGGAAACAGGTTGCATGTACAGTTCAGCTTGAGCAGTCGTAGTTCACTTCAGTCCTGGGCCATGACGTCTATTCATTTTTCCGTAATGTGGATGAAGCTGAGGTTTTTTAATGAGGCTTTAATGTGAAATGCACTGTGACGCCAATATGAGCCTCGTTGTAGGACAGGCTCATATGTTAAGCGGTTGCAACTTGTTTTCCTTAATTTACAACCTCCCTACGGAACTCATATGTATTTTACAGGCTAGTTTTTGCTTATGTACAACCTGCCTACGAAGACTCATATGTATTTTACATGCGACGAAGGAGCACTTTTTGTTCTTGTTTTCTATTATTTTATATATGTATGCTCATGAAGGTATGTATAGATATCTTTCAACGGTAGCAAGCAAGCCAACCACAGCACTCCACAACCACTTTGAGCATGCAGTTCTATGACAAATGTTGCTCAGCTCGCTCAGGGCTTTCATTTGGTACCAAATTTGACCAGTTTTGAAAAATTTCATTTTTGAAAGAAAATCGCCAAGTCCCCACCCCACCACAGCACAGCACTCTACAGCCACTTTGAGCATGATGTTCGATGACAAAAATCGCTTAGGGCTTTCATTTGGTACTAAATTTGACCACTTTTGAAAAATTTCATGACCCAAAATCGCCTAAGTCCCCACGCCAGCCCACCACAGCACTCTACAGCCACTTTGAGCATGCAGTTCTATGACAAAAGTTGCTCAGCTCGCTCAGGGCTTTCATTTGGTACCAAATTTGACCACTTTTGAAAAATTTCATTTTTGACCGAAAATCGCCTAAGTCCCCACCCCACCCCACCACAGCACTCTACAGCCACTTTGAGCATGCAGTTCTATGACAAAAGTTGCTCAGCTCGCTTAGGGATTTCATTTGGTACCAAATTTGACTACTTTTGAAAAATTTTATTTTTGACCACATGACCTCCCACCGACCTGACCCTCCAGATGGCAAAGTGGAACCAGCACAGCAAGATGGATGGGTCCAACGGCAAAAGAGATGCCAGGAATGAGCTGGGCGCACCAGAAAACCCCTATAGACAATGTTTTGAGAGGCTATGTACAGTTCTATATGGTGTTCCCGGAAGTCGGTTCCGACCGGACCCTCCAGACGGCAAAGTGGAACCAGCACAGCAAGATGGGTAGGTCAGACGGCAAAACGGACACCGGGAATGAGCTGGGCGCACCAGAAAACCCCTATAGACAAAGTTTGGAGAGGCTAAGTAAAGCCTACTATGGACCTGCGGGAAGCGGTTACCGACCTGACCCCTCAGATGGTCAAGTGGAACCAGCTCAGCAACTTGGATTACTCGGGCAGCAAAACTGATAGCGGGAATCAATTCTCCGTCCCAAAAAACCTTTGTATGCAAAATTTGAGCCACCCATGTAGCAAAATAAACGAAAAAATTAGGTTCAAAGTTCGACCCAATATTCACCAACTTTGGCCGGCCGGTACCGAAAAATTACGCACAGATCCGGAAAATCATATAGCATTTGAACGACCCCGATATGTGTACTGTTTAACCATATAGTCAGTATTGCCCCATATATAGCCCAGTCTGACTTATTAAGGCGCCTTTGAAGCATACTTTTTGGCCATTTTAGCGTTTTGGCCGACTTTGGCCCCCAGCCAAAAATATTTTCCGGCTCCGGGAGACATAAAAACTAGTTTATTTTCTTATTTTTGATTTGTACTACAAGAATATATATGGGTTTCATAGGCAAAAATTTTTCTATCTGCAGTTATTCAAGCTACAAAACCCCCTTATGAGACATCAAAAGCGAGAAACCGGAAAAAAAGAAAAAACACAATTTTCGTAAGCGATTTTTGGGGCAACTTTTTAACGGAAAGTGCTACGGGGATGAAACTTGGCAAATATACTAAACTCGACACGTACAATTTTTTGCGCATATAATCTGCGCAGGAATCTGCGCAGCTTCTGCGCAGCCTTGTTTTACACGGTCATTCGACCATTTTCACTCATATTATAGGGGTCGCTACCGCGACCCCTATGATACAGTGTTCTTATACGCACTAGAAACATAATAACAAAAACAGCAGGGGGTCTGGAAGGCGCAGCCCCCCACAAGCTGAACGAATTTTTTAGATTTTGATATTTTTGCACATGTTTTGAGCCATATATACTTTCGATTTTCAGCAGTTACATTTTTCTGCGTAGGGCAAATGCCCCCCCAATTTTGCCCAAAAAAACCGTGGGCCCAACTCCCACTTTTTTGGGCTTCCCCCCTCATTCAGTACAAGGTGCCCAGAAAAAGCCAAACTCTAAGGATTTTTGTCAAAATTTTCTAAAATTTTCCGGCGTCGCCGGAATGTTTGGTCAAAAATTGTCCATTTTGGTACTCAAACTCAATTTTTGAGCACATTTGGCATAGTTATAACAGTATATGTGGAAAACAAGCTATTTTTATTCCTGCTGGAGCAGGAATGCATAAAATGAAAGTTGGTATGTTTAGTATATTATGAGTCATTTCTCCATTCAGAAGCCCTATCTTCAACACATGGCTAGCTTAGGGATTTTTTGTATTCAGATTATGCAAATTAGATTTCGAAACTATATAAGCAGCAGAACTGGCTGCGTTTACGCAGTTTTCGACTGTCTGCAACCTAAACGGTTGTACATTTTTGAGCACCAGTGTATATACCTTCGGAGCTACACAAAGGTGCATTAGATAACTGGGTATATAATAGCTTGCGCTGGACATTACACGTTTAGTCCAATAGGGCAAGCAAGCACAGGCCCTCCCTCATAGATCTTCAAATGAATATTTACTAACGAAATAAACGCTTGGTTTGGTTTTGCTTCATATTTGGGAGTAAAAATGTGCACTGATAACAAAGTTGTACTGATAAACTAATGATGCAATTTATTATGTAACGTGTTTCCTGAGGTAAACGAAATGACAGAAGTTTGTAAAGTAAACCTGGAGCTTTATCAGTTTAGCAGAGCTTGATCAAAGACAACTTTTGCAATTGAATAATAATAGGTCTACAAAGGAATATAATCCAAACTACAACAAACAAAGTCCCCTTTTTGGGGCCAACTTGTTTACTGTATTTTTGGCATTTTCAGGCCATTTTATTCCCCCTACTTTCGACTCTTCCTACAACTAGTGGAGGGGGAGGGGCTCTCCCCACTTTTTCGCCTAAAATAAACACAGCTTTTTAGGCTTTTGCTTTTTCAGAAAGCTCTAGTTTGTAGCTGTGGGCAGCCTACCCCAAACCCCCGCTACATTTTTTACCGTTTTTGCTATTTAATGGAATGCAGCTTAGTTACTTTTCGGTCTTTCAGTACCCTTGCAAACTGCGATTTTAGTTGCAATTGCTATTGATTGTTACTTATTGGCAAGCTACTGCTTCTAATCTAGATAGCGTCGTATATTGTTGTTGCCGTTATATAAAAGGCAAAAACCGCAAAGTTGACCCTGGAGAATATGTATCTCAATCCATGCTTCAGGGAAAAGGGGTGCCGGCAGTTATATACCCACCCAATTATTTATTATATACGTACCGTTACCAGTAATAAGTGGTTTCGACGAACGATATGCATAGCATAGCTAATCTTTTAAAATAGCTACAGATTAATCTTTTAGAACATATCATGTATATT
The DNA here is from genome assembly GCA_030248195.1 of Trissonchulus latispiculum. NCBI lineage: Eukaryota > Metazoa > Nematoda > Enoplea > Enoplida > Ironidae > Trissonchulus > Trissonchulus latispiculum. The sequence goes on from JASAND010002350.1 coordinate 10,441, forward strand.
ATACAAGTAATAAAAATGCTCCTCTGGAGCATGAAAAAGTAATATGGGTGATGGTGAGGTTGCAAAATCAAGAGAGGACTAGTCTTAAAAATGCTTAATATGGGGGCTAGGTTCAAAAACAGAAGAGGACTAGGTTGTGAGCGAATTAATATGGGCATAGCTTCGCCGAACAACCCATATTCGCGGATTGCGAAATTATACATGCATACGTAACAATGTTTCGATTTATATACGTACTTTATAGTGCACAAATAATTTACAGCTCTGATATTCGAGCTATGACGAAGACAAATTTTTCTATTAAGAATTCCTTGATAGTTACTGTGAATTTTCCATTTCTTACGGAAATTTATATAAATATCAAGAATAACTGAACGAATCATTCCGACGACTTTCTGTTTCCTCCCGGATTGAACCAATAACCTCGGTATCATATCCTTAGGTCTTTTCTCGTTGCTTGCCGTAGTCCAACACAACGAAATAAGTTAATTTACGTGTACGTATAACCTAGCTAGTCTAACCGACTACGTAAACAACATCTTCAACGATTTTTTGAACGTTTAAATTAATTTTTTACTAGACTTGACAGTTTACATTGTTCGCTCTGTATGCGACAATCAATAAAGCGAAGCGTGAAAGTCCGCGAATATGGATTGTTCGGCGAAGCTGTGCCCATATTAATTCGCTCACAACCTAGTCCTCTTCTGTTTTTGAACCTAGCCCCCATATTAAGCATTTTTAAGACTAGTCCTCTCTTGATTTTGCAACCTCACCCATATTACTTTTTCATGCTCCAGAGGAGCATTTTTATTACTTGTCCTTCTGTCATTTTAAAGGGTCCCTTTCTAACACTGAGTTAAATGATATAAGGAGCTTGAACAGTGCCACAGGTAGGGCAGAAAAGTGAAAAGTGATACCAAACTTGACCACTTTTGAATACTTTCATTTGTGACCCCAGCAACCAGACACACCACCGGTCACTTCCATCGGTTTCGGTAATATGCCCATTGAAACGAGCGTTGTCGATTTACTATATATGGCCCCAAATAAAACGCCGAAAAACGCTGTCTTAGGGGATCTGACCACTGGTCAATAGGCCACCTAGCCTGTAGTGACTAGTGGTCACTTCCGCCGGTTCTGAAAATATGCTCATTGAAACGAGCGTAGTCGTTTTACTATATATGCTCCCAACCAAAACGCTGAAAAACGCAGTTTTAAGGGGTTTGAACAGTGGTCAGTGGACACCATAGGCCGTAGTGACCACTGGTCACTCCCACCGGTTTCGACAATATGCCCATTGAAACGAGCGTAGTCGTTTTACTATATATGCCCCCAACCAAAATGTCGAAAAAAGCTGTTTTAGGGGGTTTGACCAGTGGTCAGTGGACACCATAGGCCGTAGTGACCACTGGTCACTCCCACCGGTTTCGGCAATATGCCCATTGAAACGAGCGTAGTCGTTTTACTATATGTGCCCCCAACCAAAATGTCGAAAAAAGCTGTTTTAGGAGGTTTGACCAGTGGTCAGTGGATACCATAGCCCGTAGTGACCACTGGTCACTCCCACCAATTTCTGCAATATGCCCATGGGAACCAGCGTAGTCGATTTACTATATATGCCCCCGACCAAAACGCCGAAAAACGCAGTTTTAGGCCGTTGTGACCACTGGTCACTCCCACCGGTTGCAGCAATATGCCCATTGAAACGAGCGTAGTCGTTTTACTATACAATGCCTCCAGCCAAAACGCCGAAAAACGCTGTTTTAGGGGGTTTGACCAGTGGTCAGTGGACACCATAGGCCGCAGTGACCACTGGCCACTCCCACCGGTTTCGGCAATATGCCCATTGGAACCAGCGTAGTTGATTTACTATACATGCCCCAAAAAACTGCCAAGAAACGCTGATTTAGGGAGTTTGACCAGTGGTCAGCGGACACCACAGGCCGTTGTGACCACTGGTCACTCCCATCGGCTTCGGCAATATGCCCATTGAAACGAGCGTAGTCGGCCTCCAACCAAAACGCCGAAAAACGCTGTTTATAGTGAGTTTTCCCAACTTTGACCCTGGGCGAGGAACCACGGGAGCCATTCTGACCAGTGGTCACTTTGGGCGGTATCGGCAGTATGCTCATCGTTTTCAGCATCCCGATTTACTATATATGGGTACCACCCCAAGGCCGAAAAACGCCATTTTTAGTGACTTTTAGGCCATTTCTAGTAAAAGTGGGACTTAGAAATTTTCGCCAAAACAGCTGAAAAAAATGCAAAGTTTGGGCCCATCTCCTGAAAGCTGCGGAGCGAAATTAAAAAATCCCCCTCGTTACTTTGTGTGCATAGTCCGAAATATTCAACTAAAATAAACCAAACCGATCTAGCTGCTAGCCTGTGAAAAAAAGTTTATTTCAACCGAAGTGCCAAAATAGCGAAAGTCCGACTTTGGGGCCTTGGCACAGAGCCAAAGTTGGCCGAGTGCCAATATGACCAAAAAAAGGTAGCATATTAATTCGCTCACAACCTAGTCCTCTTCTGTTTTTGAACCTAGCCCCCATATTAAGCATTTTTAAGACTAGTCCTCTCTTGATTTTGCAACCTCACCATCACCCATATTACTTTTTCATGCTCCAGAGGAGCATTTTTATTACTTATACTTCTGTCATTTTAAAGGGTCCCTTTCTAACACTGAGTTAATTGATATAAGGAGCTTGAACAGTGCCACAGGTAGGGCAGAAAAGTGAAAAGTGATACCAAACTTGACTACTTTTGAATACTTTCATTTGTGACCCCCCCCCCAACCAGACACACCACTGGTCACGTCCCTCGATTTCGGCGATATGCCCATTGAAACGAGCGTAGTCGATTTACTATATATGCCCCCGACCAAAGCGCCGAAAAACCCCGTTTTAAGGGGTTTGACCACTAGTCAATAGGCCCCATAGGCTGTAGTGACCAGTGGTCACTTCCGTCGGTTTCGGCGATATGCCCATTGAAAGGAGCGTAGTCGATTTACTATATGTGCCCCCAACCAACACGCCGAAATGCGTTGTTTTAAGGGGTTTGACCACTGGTCAATAGGCCCCATAGTCTGTAGTGACCAGTGGTGGTCACTTCCGTCAGTTTCGGAGATATGCCCATTTAAACGAGCGTATTCGATTTACTATACAAGTAACAAAAATGCTCCGCACAAAAGGGGATAATATGTCTATCTTTAAATTCCGGTTGAGAAAGTATATAAAGGCATAAATCCGACACAGCAACTTTTGGTGGATGGTTCCATGGCGAAAGTTCTTCTTTTCGCTTCGGGTTTTCATTTGACACCAAATTTGACCACTTTTGAAAAATTTTATTTTTGACCCAAAATCGCCTAAGTCCCCACCCCACCCCATCACAGCACTCTACAGCCACTTTAGGTGTGCAGTTCTATGGCAAAAGTTGCTCAGCTCACTTAGGGCTTTCATTTGATACCAAATTTGACCACTTTTGAGAAACTTTATTTTCGACCATTTGACCCTCCCAACCGACTGACCCTTCAAACGGCAAAGTAGAACCAGCCCAGCAAAATAGGTACGTCGGACGGCAAAACGAATACCGGGAATGAGCTGGGCACACCAGAAAACCCCTATAGACAAAGTTTTGAGAGGCCAGGTAGAGCCTACTATGGACCTCCAGGAAGCGGTTTCCGACTTGACCCTCCAGACGGCAAAGTAGAACCAGCCCAGCAATATAGACACGTCGGAAGACAAAACGGATACCGGGAATGAGCTGGGCACACCAGAAAACCCCTATAGACAAAGTTTTGAGAGGCCAGGTAGAGCCTACTATGGACCTCCAGGAAGCGGTTTCCGACTTGACCCTCCCGACGGCAAAGTAGAACCAGCCCAGCAATATAGAAACGTCGGACAACAAAATGGATACCGGGAATGAGCTGGGCACACCAGAAAACCACTATAGACAAAGTTTTGAGAGGCCAGGTAGAGCCTACTATGGACCTCCAGGAAGCGGTTTCCGACTTGACCCTCCCGACGGCAAAGTGGAACCAGCCCAGCAAGATGGGTGGGTCTGACGGTAAAACTGACTGCGGGAACCGATTCTCCGTGCCAGAAAACCATTGTATGGAAGATTTGAGCTTTCAAAGTTGAATAGATTGCGAGAAATTTCGATTTTTCATTTTTCGAATTTTCGCCATTTTTGACGGGCCACTGTGGTCGCTAGGGAAGTGATAGAGAAACGCAACCTGGACCGTTAGTTAGTTCAATATATGTAATTTCTGAATATAAAAAGAAATCAGCTCCAGCTCGTAACGTTCGACCTGAGCGACGACCACAAAAATGGTCACTTTTCGCTATGAGCCGACTTTGCGGCGCCACTGCGGCGCCGTGGCGCAGCTGCGGCACAAAAAAAAGTTGTGATTCTTAAATTCTTTAGAGGGTACCACTAGACCCCATAGCCCTTTAGGTTGGCCCACCGCTGCAGATCACGTGAAAGCGGCGAACATTATGTACAATACAACCATCAAATAGGAGAAACCGGAAAAAAAACATCGCCGCCATAACCGGTCCGGGGCGCAACTTTTTAACGGTAAGTGATACGGGGCTGAAACTTCACAGACATACTAAACTCGATGTGCTCTACAATTTGCGCATGAAATCTGCGCAGGATCTGCGCAGGATTTTGCGCAGCTTCTGCGCAGCATATTTTACACTGTCTCCAGCCACTTTTCACACATATTATAGGGGTCGCTGCCGCGACCCCTATGATATGCCCCCGACCAAAATGCCGAGAAACGCAGTTTTAGGCCGTTTGACCAGTAGTCAACCACTGGTCAATAGGACCCATGGACCGTAGTGACCACTGGTCACTTCCCTCGATTTCGGCAATATGCCCAATGAAACGAGCGAAGTAGATTTACTATATATGCCCCGAACCAGAACGCCTAAAAATGCTGTTTATAGTGAGTTTTCTCTACTTTGACCCCGGGCGAGGAACCACGGGAGCCATGCTGACCAGTTGTCACTTCGGGCGGTATCGGCAGTAAGCTCATCGTTTTCAGCGACCCCGATTTACTATATATGCGTACCACCCCAAGGCCGAAAAACGCCATTTTTAGTGACTTTTAGGCCATTTCTAGTAAAAGTGGGACTTAGAAGAAACTTTTCGTGAAAACAGGTGAAAAAATGCAAAGTTTGGGCCCATCTCCTGAAAGCTACAGAGCGAAATTTAAAAATTCCCCTCGTTACATTCCGCGCATAGTCCGAAATATTCAAACAAAACAAACCAAACCGATCTAGCTGCTAACCTGTGAAAAAAAGTCGATCACAACCGAAGTGCCAAAATAGCGAAAGTCCGACTTTGGGGCCTTGGCACAGAGCCAAAGTTGGCCGAGTGCCAAAATGACCTTCGTTTGGTAGCATGGGGGGATACTGTCTACCAACATATCATAGTAGCATTGGACCAAAATGCCCACATCGTTCCAACACTTCGCTAGACAATGCACTTCCAATAAGCGTTATTAACCGAGAAAAAAACAACCGCACGGTAACTCTCGCCTAGTGCAAAATTTCGAAGTTCCGAATTTTAACCAAAAGTATGGTGGTACTTGTAGTACTACTCGAGTACCTTACGATGGTAACATTTTTATCCCTCCCGGACCTCTAATTAGCTGGCACCAGGCCAACACGGTCTCCAGAGGGCCGCGCAGACGCCTTTACACCCATATTATGTAGGGGCGCTATCGTAGCATATTTTCAAAAAATTCTTAACGTCACGACAACCCCACGTTCGTTTTATGCAGACGTTATATATAATTGTTACCAATAAGTCTTTTTGTTAAATGTGCTGTGCGCTGCTTGAAGTTCAAACCTGCAAAATATTTTGATCATAGGTAAACGCGGGGGGAGGGGGCTGGGGGGTCCAACCCCCCCCCCCCAACCCGGACAATGTACAAGCCCTATCGCCGTCGGTGACAAGGGGTAACGAAAAAATGGCCAAGGGGTAACCAAAAACAGCCGGAAAAAATTAGTTTTTACAGTAAAATTTCAAAAAATTTCCGGCTTCGCCGGAACTTTTTAGCTAAAATGTTTAATTTTTCGGGAAAATCGGGCAAAATTTCGAAAAAAATTTGTAAATTTTGGCAAAAAATTGCAAATTTTAATAAAATTAGCGTTAATTTTTCGAAAAATTTAAAAATTTTTTCTTGAGGTACTAGCCCCACGGAAATTTTTGTTAAAGGTACAAGCCTATTCAAAATTTTTTGGGGACAAGTCCCCCCCAGGACACGACCCTATGTTAATGTATGATTGTGATACCAATCACAACCGTTAAAAATGCAAAGAAAAAAGTCTCGTTTACATTACTGCACAGTTAACCTCCAATGCTAGAGTATGCGCGTTTGAAACAAACATGAGCAATTTTGTGTACGTACGTATATACATATTCCTACAGTTTCCTATGTACAATTACAACAAATTTTGCATACAGCCCATGTATACGTATATACGTACCTGTCGTTGTTCTCTTCGAGACAATGATCTGCCTCGTAGTAGGTGCCAGATCAACCGGGAAGACACTTTTATGTCCACACCAAGAAGGCGAAACCCGTGATAATAATGCTTCAACTCATCCAAGAAACGAGTTCCCAAGGATTTCTTCTTCACTACTACACTGCTCTAAAACATAAAAACCACGTCAATCAAAAAATAACATACAGGATAGAAATTTGGACTATATATAATATGCTAAAAAAGGAAATTTTTAAGTTCAAAAATGAGAAGTCTACTTGAATAATTTAGCTCTGACTGGCTAACCCAGGATATCGTTTGGGGGCGTCCCTCAGGAATAAAAGGCATTGAAATGGCTTTTCAAACAATTTACGTAAACACACTAGGTTAAATGTTTCGCAGGAAATTATATACACACTTCAAACAAACTTATGGACCTTCATTTTACACTATATTACAAAATCATTGCAGAAACACCTTCAAAACTACGTATTTTATTCGAGTATACAAACGTAATTAAGGAAAGCACTTATTAGCTTAAAACTTTCAATTAGATTATCACGTTTATAGACCCCATAGTTTAAAAAATAGCTATAAATGTTATAGCAAGCTTAACAAAGAACCCGCCCTGATTCACAGGAAAGCCGCAGAGTGTATTTTTTGCATGACGATAGCAGCATATCTAGACATTACAGCCTGTGAGTTCGAGTCCTTAGGATCTCTCCATGCGTTCAGGGCAAACCTTTAAGTGAGGGTACCCAAAAGTGACCCCACAAACGTTCATGAACGAACTTCGAATTGCAACTGCTATTTACTAAGGGAAAACCCTAGGCACCTCACATTGTACATACGAAATGTCCTGACTGTGCGGAGCGCTAATCGATACATATCCAGAAGTTCCCAGTCAAACCTCTGAGCTCTCCTGGGATGCAGGGTTGGGCGAGACCGAGATTTCACCGAGACCGAGACCAGGGTACCGAGACCGAGATTGGCTAAGTCTCGGCTTTTGGGCGAGACCGAGACTAGCAATTTTTAGCTTAAACTTAATTTCTTCCAGTTTTTGAGGCTTAGGCTCAGCATTAGGAACTTTAGCACAGACACACACCGGGTTTCCGCACCTCTTTTGTTAATTCTCACTACGCTGATTTAAAAGTTTCTCTGAAATTTTATTTTTTCAAAGTATATATTTCCGGTCGCGGTCCGAGACTTTTATGTAAGCAAGACCGAGACCGGCAAAGTCTCGGCTTTTGGGCGAGCCCGAGACTCCCAACCCTGCTGGGATGGGTGATTTTTTAAATTTTAACAAATAAAAACCACATTCATATTTTGTTACTGATGTCGGAACAGTAGCTAGAGTACAACTAACGCCAAATTCGAGCTCAGCTATCTCCAAAACCCTTATATCAGTTGTTTTTGAGGTTGTCTGACACTTCTGGGAGTCCAATCACCTGGGAACCAGTCGGGCTGAACCGTCTAACTGTAAACGTGATTCCAGAAGTCAGTACTAGCCTACAGTTATTTGGCTTTTCTAGCCAAAATTTCTGGAGGGGGGAAGTCTGGGGGAGGGGAGCGCCTCTCCGGCTTTGGGGAGGGGGGGCAAAATGTTTTTAAAAATGTTAAAAATTAGCTATTTTTTGCTGCTGAGCTAAAATTTGAACAATCTTAAATTAAAGCATAAATGGCAAAAAACCTAAAAAGACCTAATTTTTGGTTGACTTTTGAAGTCTTTGGGGCCGGCAGGCCCAATGGTGGAGGGGGCGATTCTGGGCAACACAAGTCGGGGGGGGGGGATTTCTCGGGGCGCTGTTTTCTTTGCTTTTATGAAACCTGGCTGTCCTAATATATCTTTCAGATAAAAATTCTGTTAGCTCAGATTTATATATCTTAATTTGATTAAATACATCCGCATGATAAGTAGTTAAATACGTAATGGGTAAATGAAATCTGGTCCGCATTCGTCAAATTTGCAATATTTTATGCATGAGTTTGAAAAGTTTGGTATACATTTGATGAAATTCCTGCAAGAAATATCGGGTATTGCATACGGAATATAATATTTAAATTAGCCAAATCATGAAAAATTGTGAAAAAGCGAAACATTAAAGTAAACTGCTGTGTAAACTAACATGGGCTTTTATGTAAACACAGCAGTATGCACAATTAACTAACCCAAAAATTGTGAAATGTGAAATCTTGTCAAAGGCTGAACTGATTTCAGATCAAAAATACAGCGAACAAATGTATATATTATACGTAGGTATACGTATTCGTATATATATGCCAAAGAAATCAGCATCTAAAAACAAACAGTTGAACGATGAAAGCATACAGCGCAGCGATCAGGCTGCTTTTTATTGAATAAACAACCTGTTTTTAGCTTAAACCGAAATTTATAAATTTTGCCTCCACTAACAGTCGGAGCTCCGCGTAGCTCCGGACCTCCGACAGCCCGCCCTGACCGGAGCTCAGGAGAGCGGGCAAAAGTTTCAGCGCACGCCGCACTCGCACATCACTAATTTTAGAGCCACCAGGCTTCATACTGGACACTGCCGGAAGGCCGCCAGTGACCATTAAGCCTTCGACTAGGTCACCTGCCCTAGCTGAAAAACCCTGTGACATGGGCGCACAGAGGGGGGGGGGCTTGGAGGTTCCGACCCAGTGTTTTTTTTGCTCGGACACTTCTGCGCTCTTCTGCGCACTGTTCCAACGTTTTTTGCGCAATTTGCTAAAAAAGTGCGCATAGCACAAAAAATGCTAAAATTTAGCATAAAATTCCTGTTTTGCATTTATTAGCAATTGCATGACCTTTCTACAATGTTCAGAGCTGTTGATTATAAGATGCCAGAACTTAATGGCGGAATAAATTTACAAACTCACCTAACTTTGCCACGACGGGTCTGAGGTGCAGAAGCAAAAGACTTTAAAAAAAATAGCAACCATTTGACTACGCATATATATGTACGTACCATAACCTTCAAGTACCATAACCTTCAAGTTAGTTTTATTGATATAAAAGTAAATTTGGATCAAGTTTTATTGAAATAAAAACAAGTAACAAAAATGCTCCGCACAAAAGGGGATAATATGTGTGTTGGGCCTATGTCTATCCTTTAAATTCCGGTTGAGAAAGACATAAATCCGACACCGCAAAAGTTGCTCAGCTCACTTAGGGCTTTCATTTGATACCAAATTTTACCACTTTTGAAAAATTTTATTTTTGACCCAAAATCGCCTAAGTCCCCACCCCACCCCACCACAACACTCTACAGCCACTTTGGGTATGCAGTTCTATGACAAAAGTTGCTCAGCTCACTTAGGGCTTTCATTTGATACCAAAATTGATTACTTTTGAAAAATTTTACTTTTGACCCAAAATCGCCTAAGTCCCCACGACAGCACTCCATAGCCACTTTGGGTACGCAGCCAGTTCTATGACAAAAGTTGCTCAGCTCACTTAGGGCTTTCATTTGATACCAAATTTTACCACTTTTGAAAAATTTTATTTTTGACCCAAAATCGCCTAAGTCCCCACCCCACCCCACCACAGCACTCTACAGCCACTTTGGGTACGCAGTTCTATGACAAAAGTTGCTCAGCTCACTTAGGACTTTCATTTGATGCCAAATTTTACCACTTTTGAAAAATTTTACTTTTGACCCAAAATCGCCTAGTCCCCACCCCACCCCACCACAGCACTCTACAGCCACTTTGGGTATGCAGTTCTATGATAAAAGTTGCTCAGCTCACTTAGGGCTTTCATTTGATACCAAATTTGACCACTTTTGAGAAACTTTATTTTCGACCATTTGACCCTCCCACCCGACTGACCCTTCAAACGGCAAAGTAGAACCAGCCCAGCACAATAGGTACGTCGGACGGCAAAACGAATACCGGGAATGAGCTGGGCACACCAGAAAACCCCTATAGACAAAGCTTTGAGAGGCCAGGTAGAGCCTACTATGGACCTCCAGGAAGCGGTTTCCGACTTGACCCCCCGACGGCAAAGTGGAACCAGCCCAGCAAGATGGGTGGGTCTGACGGTAAAACTGACTGCGGGAATCGATTCTCCGTGCCAGAAAACCATTGTATGGAAGGTTTGAGCTTTCAAAGTTGAATAGATAGGGAGAAATTTCGATTTTTCATTTTTCGAATTTTCGCCATTTTTGACGGGCCACTGTGGTCGCTAGGGAAGTGATAGAGAAACGCAACCTGGACCGTTAGTTAGTTCAATATATGTAATTTCTGAATATAAAAAGAAATCAGCTCCAGCTCGTAACGTTCGACCTGAGCGACGACCACAAAAATGGTCACTTTTCGCTATGAGCCGACTTTGCGGCGCCACTGCGGCGCTGTCGCGCAGCTGCGGCGCAAAAAAAGTTGTGATTCTTAAATTCTTTAGAGGGTACTACTAGACCCCATAGCCCTTTAGGTTGGCCCACCGCTGCAGATCACGTGAAAGCGGCGAACATTACGTATGTATATACAACAAGAACAAAAAGTGCTCCTTCGCCGCATGTAAAATACATATGAGTCTTCGTAGGCAGGTTGTACATAAGCAAAAACTAGCCTGTAAAATACATATGAGTTCCGTAGGGCGGTTGTAAATTAAGGAAAACAAGTTGCAACCGCTTAACAAATGATCCTGTCCTACAACGAGGCTCATATTGGCGTATGTCATAATACGAATAATTTGCAGATATATATATATTTTAATTTTATATATATATACACAAGAAATAAAAATGCTCCTCTAGAGCATAAAAAAGTAATATGGGTGATGGTGAGGTTGTAAAATCAAAAGAGGACTAGTCTTTACAATGCTTAATATGGGGGCTAGGTTCAAAAATAGAAGAGGACTAGGTTGTGAGCGAATTAATATGGGCACAGCTTCGCCGAACAACCCATTTTCGCGGTTTATAAACGTAAATCGTTATGCATATCCATCCAAGCTACATTTAGTTTATAGTGCATAAACAATCTCTACTGCTACGTATATATTATGTAGGGGCGCGGTAGCGCTCCTACATAATATGGGTATAAAGGCGTCTGCGCGGCCCCCTGGAGACAGTGTTGGCCTGGTGCCAGCTAATTAGAGGCTCGGGAGGGGTAAAAATGTTACCATCGTAAAGTACTCGAGCAGTACTACAAGTATCACCATACTTTTGGTTAAAATCCCGAACTTCGAAATTTTGCACTAGGCGGGAGTTACCGTGCGTTTGTTTTTTTTTCTCGGTTAATAACGCTTTTCGAAAGTGCTTATGTCAGCGCAGTGTTGGAACGATATGGGCATTTTGGTTCTATACTACTATTATGTTGGTAGGCAGGGTCCTCCCATGCAACCTTTTTTTGGTCATTTTTGGCACCTGGCCAATTTTGGCTCTATGCCAAGGACCCAAAGTCGGACTTTCGCTATTTTGGCACTTCGGTTGTGATCCACATTTTTTTCACAGGTTGCTTGGCTAGA
>JASAND010002351.1:0-18076 GCA_030248195.1 Trissonchulus latispiculum
CTGTTGCTATGGCAACTGTTGCCATAGCTACAATCATATCTAAAATTAAGCTCCATTTAGGACAGATATCCAAAATCAAAACTGTAACGGTAGCACGAGACCTCTTGGCAGGGGTCGAAACGGTGTAGCTTTTGCCATGGCAACTGTTGCTATGGCAACTGTTGCCATAGCAACCAATGCCTCTATTCTGGTATAAATTAGTAGAAACCAGAGAAAAACTTCATTTGTGTTATTTTTCTTGGTTGAGAGCGGTCGGTTTCGCGCTGCTATCTGAAACTTTTAGATTTAGTAATTACATTTAATGCAGGCTAGGTTTGGTAATTATATTTAACTACACTATAAAACTTTTTCCTACCTGTTGATTCACTTTTCCAAAACTTTTTCCAACCTGTTGATTCACTTTTCCAAAACTTTTTCCAACCTGTTGATTCACTTTTCCAAAACTTTTAACAACTATTATTTCAGTTATGTTAATAATTAGGTACCTTTTTTTAAGAACATCTGGTTAATCTTTTTTCATTAATAATTAATAAGATTTTGAAAACTTATTAACTAAGAAATTTCTTTGAAAGTGGCTCAATTAGTTAACGGATTTTGTAATAATAATTAAAAAGTTAATAAAAGTTAACGGAGGTTTTAATAATAATTAACTAGTTAATTATACATGTAAATCATAGGCAAAAAACATCTAGATACCTCCGGCTGCGACTGCGGGAGGTCCTCGAACCCCCATTTTATCACTACTTCTGTCCGATCGGACACGAGATCGAACGGACAAAAATCGCCGAAATGAGATGGTGTTAACCCGAGTTAAGGAAGCTGTTGTTTCTTGGCTTTTTGAAATTCCCACCCACCCTCTTCCCTTTTGGTAGTGAAAGAGCTAATGGGCTAATGAGGGGGATGCCTACTGTCCGAAGTAGGGGCGAAATGGAAATAAGTTTTATGATCTGCACTGATTCCAAAAAGGTACGAATTTGAGGTTTGGTTTGAACGAAAGAGGTCCCCTTTTGGAGCCACAAATAACTACTGTGGTATCTGAATGGCTGTTTTTCCTCCTACCAAATGAGGATCCTTTCTGGTGACATCCTCCATGGGTGTCCTCATCTCACGATACGGGTCCTGGTACATTTGGTGTTCTAATACCGTTATAGATAGAACCTGTTTGGATGGTTATTTACTGCCTGCAATTACGAAATGGTGCAGTAACCCATCCTCTCCTAGTTCTGATCTGATGAGAACATGGATACAAACAGAAGAAATAAAGCCTTCAAATTTGAGCTAGATGGAGCCTGCCTGAGGTTCCTAGCTCAACGCTGTATACAATGTAGAAGTCACAGGGCATACCATATCATTGAGTTTATTGACATAGTTGGCTCCATGAAGGATTACAACTCTTCCGTCCTCTGTTTCAAACTGATTGTTACTGTTAATTCTAACTGAGGGCAATGCAGTTATTGCAACAACTAAAAAAGTAGATATTACTGTCTTTGGTAGCATTTTCAAGGCAGCCAAAGTTAATAAAGCTTAACAATTGTAAAACTGATGACTGTAGAACGTGACCTTCCGTTTAAATAATCTACTGATAAAAAATTTCAAGTTATCGGAACATGGGTTTATTGCTCCGATAACGTTGATTCTATTGTTTTATGATAATCGAAACTTTAATAATTTTAGGAATTTTGCGAAGCATCTATAAAAAGTTACATTATCGGAAGAATGAATTTATATATGGGAAATGCAACTTTTATATGGCATGTTATATCAGGCAACAAAGGTGAATAATAGATGGGGTTCCAACGAAAACGATAGGCACAAAATTTGGCGTGGTGTCGGTGTCGTCCGTTTTGCGGTTCCAATAAATTTGTACCTGTATTGACTGTTTAGCTTTATATACATAATAAAATAGGTTAGGTCTGAGGATTAGTTTTGTCCAACGTGTTAGCACACTTTAGGCTTTTTTGGACATTCCAAAAAGTTTATGCTTCCAACCCACAGGTCACCATCATCGACAATTATTATAGTACTTCCTAATTGTAGATCAGCTGATGATCAAATCAACTCAAATATTGCTAACTCTTCTTCAGGTTTTACATACATTATTATCGACCCAAAACTAGTTGTTAGGATAAGACTATGTCCGACACTAAATATACACGTTAAGGCTGTGCTGCAAATTCAAAATTCTATTTCCATTAAGCTCGCCAAATTTTCGTAACGCATCAGTTTAGTTTACTTCTCTAACGATACCTAGGACCAATTGCAAATCTAAGTCTGCTGATCTGCTATCGTCAAGATTGAGTTTAATGCAAGACTATCTAAATTCCAGTCCAGTCCAGACACAGCGCTCTGTATCAACTTCATAGTTTTATAGTCACAACACTAGGCTTACAAAAAAGATAATGAAACCAGAACATTTCCAAAGAATAGATCAAAACATTCCAAATACTGAAGATCATTGTAAAGCCAAATTAACCCATTTCAAATTAAACAATTAGCCAAGACTTTGAATAATTTCAAATATTAAACTAAATAAACATAAGAATAATTAACAAATGACAAAACTAAACAACTAATTATAGTGAAATGAAATGTCTTAAAACAGCAGTTCACACGTCGGGGTACAAAAGCGGTCGACCCAGTAAGAAGACCAAGCATCTTTAAGGATTGGGATGGTCATTAGTTGGGAATTGGCTACCTGGTACGACTGGCTAAGATACAGTAAGGTGGTAAAAGCATTTTCTACGAGGTGCAGTGGGAAGCAAGCTGTTGGTCCGTTGGTCGTGAATGAAGGCACCATCTGTCCGACGTTGTTAGGATAGTGATTAATTCCTGAAGTAGACGGTAGAACCGAAGCTGTAGGCAACCCACGGGCTGTGCATCCAGTGTTTTCATTCTCTCAAACATAGAATTAGTAACTGTTAACAGTGGAACCTCAGCAAAACCTGCTATAAGATACAAAGTCGAAAATAGCGAAGAAACTTCGGGCCTAGTAAGCAAAGTTCGGACACACCGTGGTGTTCCGGTTGGAACGAACACAGATTGGTGCTCAGCATACAACTTACGACGGGGTTCTGGAAATTTAGATACAAAAACATTGAATGATATGATGGTAAATTTACAGACGAGTACAAAAATTGTACGCCGTAGCTCAGACTCTGTGTGACGGCAGGAACTCTATTTAGCAATTCTGAGCTTGAAACTGTAGTTGAAGTTAAACTGACAGGAGCTAAATTTATATTAGCTGTGGTTATAACAGTATCTGCAACAGTGTAATCTTTCGCAGACAGTTTCATTGATTTCTGTGGTGTTTATTTCAATTTCGTCAATCAGACTCATAAAGTGAACAATATGAACCTTGGTCTGATTTCTGTTGCAATGCGCCGGGTGAGAATTTTTGTACCATCACCCTGTCCTCATTTTCATTGTGCATTTTACATGTTCCCTTTGGATTCGTTTATACCTGCACAGATTGCAAAGTGACTGCTAATTTAGGAATTTTATTACTTACTGAGTTAAATTCAGCCAAAGACTGATATCTTTTTCTTCGTACGCCCCACTCCAGTTGGATGTGCACCGGTTAAGAGTAGTGTCAGCCACGATAATTTTAAATTTTGACTATTGGGGAAGGGTGATTGGCTGACACCGAATAATTGTCTTCGCAATTACCCGAGGCGTTTACCAAGGCTGGAGATTTGTCCATCACCGTCTATGTGATGAACGCACCTCGGCAGCTCCACTCGAAGGCGGCCGCCCCTTAACTCTCGGAAACTAATTGACATAGGCGGGAAGGGGGGATTGCTAAAGTCCGGTGCCAGCTGGCCCGTTTGAAAAACAAAACATTGTAATTTTATTGAGGGATCCTTAGGATCCAAAGTCTCATGTTTGCGGCCGATTGATGCAGATGGTACATTCTCCCAATCTGATCAGCCTTGTGTGTTGCGTTGAGCTTTACAGCCGTGACTTGGTAAATGTTTAAACAAATGTTAATAAGACAGAGACCCGGGGGGACCTTTTTCACCCCCCAAGCCTTGTCTTTAATAAAAATAAATTAAACTAACATACTTTGCGTTTTTGCTTTGGTAACCCCTGGCGAGCGAGGGGGGCTCCTGGATGGGTGTTGTTGCGTTGTGGCAGTTGCAGTTGTTGGTGTTGATGCTGCTGCTGTTGTTGTTGTTGTTGTTGTTGTTGTTGTTGTTGTTGTTGTTGTTGTTGTTGTTGTTGTTGTAGCTGCTGCTGTTGTTGATGGTTGCTGGAGCCTTCTGGGGATGGCTGTAAATTTCGAATAAATAATTCGAAATTTTTAATGAGCTGCAAAAAATTTGCAGCCATCCCCCTCCAGCGCTGGATCAAATCCGACTGATATCTGTTTTGCAGCTGTCGAACATGCAGCCAATTTTTGTGGCGTGGCAAAAGCTCTGATTGCTTCTTCATTTGGTACTCAGCAGTGGTGAACTTTTTGTACCTAAGGCGGGCACAAACCAGCCCACAGATCCATCAGCAGGCGAGTCTCACGGGGAGTCAGATGTGAGGGTCTTCGTACAAAGTGGGATCAAGATTAAGGTGACGTCCAGACGGTCTGCTTCATTATTCCTCTCAGGCAAAAGAAAGAGTCCTCCGGGACTGCCATCTACTGGAAACCAGCAGCACGACAACTTTGCTGGAGGAAGTGCAAACTTTACCGGAAATTTTAACCGGTAGTGCGAACGTTTCCTGTGGGATGAAAGGTGATACAAAGACCTTTGAAGCCACAAGAACCAAGCCGTTCCGCATTTGGCGAAAGTGTCTGCCCCGTATCTTGGGCTTCCCAGGATGTCCAAAAAGGCAAGATTATGAAGAATTCATTGTCATTAAACTGGCAATACAGTCGCATCAACCTGTGCGCGTTTGCCATTTTCATTCCTCCGCTGATAGGCAAATCTGAATTTTCAAGCCAACCAAGATGTTTCATCAAAGAATTTGAGATTACTAAACCGGCTCTTTTGAGGTGAGGAAGTACCATTTGTTGGCATAGATCCGTCAACGCGTAAGTACACTCAAAGTGTACATCCGATGTCGAATGAGATGGAAAACTGCTGGACAATATCTCCGTGGTGATTCTTACCGAGCCAGGATCTAGGGCGTAGAGCCATGGTAGCATGAGCAGAGGCTCCTGTTTCTCAAAATTGATCTCTGCCACAGGCAACGAATATAGTATTTGGAGCACAGCCATTCTCGGAAACTGCACACTGTGAATGTAGAAGGAAGAGAACCGGCAGGCGAATCTTCTCCCGGACTATGGTGCAGGCTGGACAATCTGGCATGCTGACAGATCGGATACAGTTTCGCAGAGCATCGATGCCTTGTGAAGGGCTGACAGGAGCAACTCGTTAGCAAGGTGGTCGAAACCAAACTGCTGCCATTAGATGAAGGTTACCAATGCTGTTGGCACCAAAACTCCAGATCAGTACCCGGAATGGTTATCTCCGTTTGGTAGTAGATGGATAATGGGTACTGATGGTCTGCTATGTTCATGTAAGGTGGAGCTTGATGGTTAGGTCCACTTCTAACTTACTCATCATCATCCAGAACCTTACGGGCGCAAGGCTCTGATAGTGTCTCTGACTGCAGCATTCCATTGTTCCCTGTCCTGAGCAACTTCAGAGCATGTTAGTGACCACACAGCAAGCCATTTCTTATGCAGCATGTTGTAAGGCTTTAAAATGATCTCCGTGTCTTCAGCAATCCGTCGCTTCCACGTTTTCCTGACTCCTCCGCGCGGCCGTTTCCAGCCGTGCAGTGGGCCTGCTAGCAATGTCTGTAGCGGGAGGTGACTAGGACTCATTTGGAGGACATGACCAAGCCACCTCATACGCCTCTCCTGGATAGCAGCCTCCAGCGGAATTGTGTGCCCGAATAGGATTTCAATGTCCCTGTTGGTAAACGGTGCGAGATATGAAATGTTCAAAGCCTTCCGCCAGCATCTCCTCTCAAACACAGCCATGGCAGCTAGATCATGAGCCTTAACAGGCCATGTTTCGGAAGCATACAGAAGCACACTTCTGATGGAGGCGTCATAAATGCGGGCTTTAGTCCGGTTAGAGATATCCTTACGGCTCCATAAACACCTGGATAAGGACTGAAAAACGCTGTTGGCTTTTGCTAAGCGACTTCTTTTTTCAGTTGCTGCGTCACCAGAAGGGGTAAGTTCGCTACCAAGATACACGAGTTCTAACGATAGATAGATAGTTCTAACTACTGCGAGCAGCCAGATGAGTTGGCATTGTCGGATCGTCGGAAGGCTTGAGCACCAGCATGAGATGATCTATGTCGAGGTCGGGCACCCGAACCTGATCCGCTGGAGCGATTTGTATCGGAGCGATTTGGTGGGATTTTTTGGCGTTTCATTTTCCGACAATCACTACATTCGCTGTTGCTGAAATCAGGGATCCTTGATCTCCACGTCTGAAACGCATCAACTGAAACCAAAAAGGAAATACAGACAATACATGTCGAGATCGTAAGTTGTATATGCTTGGACTACTGTGTATTTGCAGGATTCTGCACTTAAGGGCAGGGGTTTGTACTTTCTCATCTTCGGCAATTTCGATGCTGACCTGCATTTTAGTGGCTCTTGACTAGCATTCCTACTAATGTAGGGACCTTATGTACGTGGCCCCACTGATGGTTTGCTACTGGGTTGCTTTCAAGCTTAGCCAAGATGTTAGGGTACTTTACGTCAATAGTCTTATAGGGTCCAAGGTATCTTTCTTGGAGCTTGAGAGACAGTCCTGTCGTTGTACGGTCATTGCGTAAAAGGACTAGGCTACCAATTTCATAGCATGGATTATCGCTGATTATCATACTGAGATACTTGAGACTTTGTATGAGTTTGGTGCGCTGTGTGCCAAGCACGTAGACGCGTTTGTCGCAAGTGAAAGGCGTAGGTATCAAATCTGTTTTTAGATTTAGCAATTGGATTTAGGTTAAACTCAATTGGAATGAAAATATCGCGTCAGTACAATAAGTAAAAAGGAGTTTTCTTTGTACTAGATTGCGGCGCAGCACGGTGGAACAACACTGGCGTGACATACTCGTCGCAGTCTTTTTGCTTTTTATCAGTAAGCATTCTTAGAATTGTCATTATCGAAGCAGGCTGTCGTTCCACTTGACCATTACATTCGGCGTGGCAAGGTGCAGTTTGTACTTTGTAAATTTTGAATAGGTTACAAACAAGCTTCTTTTACAATCGTAGGCAGACAGTTTGCACCTCTGTCAGAAACCAGCGATTCCGAAGGTCCATAACGGCAAATTATGTCATCAAACAGGTGCCTTGCAATCGCGGTGGCTTTCACGTCTCTGATAGAGAAGGCTTCAGAAAATCTTGTGAAAGAGTCGACGAATTGTAGTTAATATTTATTTCCTGTAAAAGTTTCGGTTAATGGTCCAGTTATGTCAACGAGTACTGTGACCCATGGACTAGCTGGTTCAAGTAGATATAATGGTGCTTGAGGTTTGATGTTAGCATCTTTACTTTTGGCACACAACTCACAACATAGTTTTTTATATCACTTCGGTAGTGTCGGCATACGTATCTCTGTTTGATGCGTTGGTATGTTTTGTCGAGACCTAGGTCCTAGGTGTCCTCTTAGGCAGGAAACATGCTATGCATTGAGAATAGCTCTCCTCAATGTTTTCTTGGGTAATTTTCTATATTATTGACACACATTATTCCGATGTTTCAATGTTAATTAATTAATTAAAGTAATCAAAATT
This sequence comes from Trissonchulus latispiculum, assembly GCA_030248195.1. Classification (NCBI taxonomy): domain Eukaryota; kingdom Metazoa; phylum Nematoda; class Enoplea; order Enoplida; family Ironidae; genus Trissonchulus; species Trissonchulus latispiculum. Next base: position 7,753 of record JASAND010002351.1, read on the forward strand.
TATAAAATATTAAATTAATGTCATTGAGAAGAAAGATACTAAATATGAAACATACATTCAGTTTCGAAAACTCTGAGAACTACAGATCCGTGAAACAGTATTGCAAATGAGCACTGGGGTCGGAGTTTTTCGCAATTACGGATTAATCCGTAATAGAAATGTTTAAAAAAGATTAATTTGGCAACTGTTAACATCTAACTACACTAACTAACATCTACTGCTAATGCATTTTTTGTGTAAATTGCATCTGTAAATTTTTGAATTTTGAATAAAGTCAGTATCAACCAAGAAACAAAGAAGAGTGTATGCGTCGTGCAGCATTATTCAAAGGCAATAAGGCCAATCCCACCCTCATGTCTTTGACCCTTTTCCGACGCAAATTAGGGCACAACCACATGAGAAGAGGAAACTGATACATGCTAGCAAAAAAGTTAGTTGAATGCTGATTAAATCAATCTTTTACAAATTTGCAAAATCAAAACTGGCAGTATAATGATATGTAGCAGTTTCAAAAACATATTTTCTAAGTCTTCTCAAATCCCTTTATTTTCAAACCATTGACTAATGGTATGGAAATTTGAAATGGTTTTCAGCAAGAATACGAAAATATAAACTATATATAGCAAAATCAGTCCAGACGTATTGACAATCTGTATACGTCCAACCAAGAGTCCATAGTTAATTCCTTTATATTATAGAATAAGAGTAAGCCACTAGAGGGCTTCTCTTCTTGGCATTGCGTGGCGGTACTCCGTCCACAATCCGCAAATGTTCCCCCGTTTGGTGGGGGGGGGTAGCAAAAACAGGTCCCCTTTTGGTGGGGGGTATGCAAGAGGGGTCCCCGTTTGGTGGGGGAGTCGCCAAGTCAGGCTAAGATTGGCTGAATCTGATTCGCTGTTGCGACCCCCCCCCCCGACGGAGACCTCTTTCGCTTGCTCCCACCACCAAACGGGGACCCATTTTCGAATAGACAAAACCTACCGTAATCCTCTGCTCTATCCCCCCCACCAAACGGGACCTTTTTTCTGCTACCCCCCACCAAACGGAGGATGGTATGCTTTGCCGATAAGAGCTACCCCCCCCCACCAAACGGGGAACATTCGCGTATTGTGGTCGCTATGCTATGCAATGGCAAGAAGAGATGCCCTCTAGTGGCTTACTCTTCTTCTTATGCACAGTGCAATTGTGCACTCTTGGTCCAACGTCTATGGCGACCGAAATCTATGGAAATGTCTAAACTTTGGTCGCTTTATGTGGACAACTAAATGCATTTAACATTGCTTAAATCCTGAATGGAATGTTACTGAGGTACATGTGCAATTTATAGCATGCGCCATTGTCAGTACGCATATGTGACGTACTGATGTTAGTTTACTGCTAAACTTTACTTTGCCTAATTTGCATATTGTAAATTGTACTTTTCGTTGAATCAATGGTTAGTTAGTGTGTTATTAAATACAACTAGACGAGTGGTGTCTGTCTAGGCTCAGCGATCTGTTAGTTGTTGAATTATACACTCCACACATTAGCTTTTTTTGACATGGTCCTCGGGCCATTTTGTTGAACCGTTCCTGTTTGCTGTTTGAAGATTTGCTTCAAATCTCTCTTTGTTTTGGTCTAAAAGGCGTTGCTTCTGACCTTTCGATTGCTTCTTCTTTTTGCTGTAGAGGGTTACTGGAGGACTTTTGAGTACATTTTATGCTTTCTGCGGTAATGTTTAAAGTCTTGAAGGTAGTGCTTCAGACTTAATTAGAGTTTGCAGTTAACAGTTTGATTTGAATCTAGTTTGTAAGTTTGTAAATCGTTGCATTGTGGTACTGCTGAAATGGCCACTGCAGAAAAGCAACTTCTTTTGAAAAAAACAGCAGAAAACGGCGATTCGAACCAATGCTTAGAAAGAGTTTAAAAAGTCAAAGGCTTGGCTGGACCCTAATGCTAAGATAAATGCAGAAGAGGTAGAGGTGTCAATTAAGAAACTTGAGGGTTATCGTAAGATCTTGGCTGATCTTGATGAAATCATTTTGGTAACTCATGTCGCAGAGCTACTGAATCTGAAGCTGCAAAATCTTTAGAACTGGACGAGCTTCTGTTTGACCACATTGAAAAATTGTCAGCTCGAATGCGTTCTGCTACTCTTGAACGTGATTCTAATACTAGCGTAGCTTCAGATCGCCAATCTAGTCATGCTGATCAAAGGGTCAAACTCCCCAAGCTGCAAATTGCACGTTTTAGCGGTGATGCGGTAAATAGCAGGAGTTCTGGGACAGTTATGACAATACTGTGCACCAAAATGACAAACTTTCAGCAGTGGAAAAATTCACTTATCTAAGGTCTTTCTTAGAAAGTGACGCTTGGCGCGTAGCAGACGGCTACAGGTTAACCGCTGCAAACTACGAATCGGTTGTTTCCACTCTACAAAAGCGATATGGGGATCCACAGTTTGCAATTTTTTCTCATTTTGAAGCAATGCTTGCTTTACCTGCCGCTTCGCATGAATTTTCTCAGCTTCAGTCGATTTTTGATGATTGTGAAAAGCCTATTCGAAGCCTTGTTGCTCTGGGTTTGCCAGAGGACACTTTCGGTCTAGTTTTCACCCCAATCGTTCTATCCAAGTTGCCGAAGTTCGTTCGCGTGGAGCTGCATCATCGAAACGGTTCGAATGTTTGGACTCTTTCCAAGCCCCGTGGGCTTCTGAAGGACGACATCCATGCCCGTGACATGAGCCAGCGCACTTTTGGCGGTGTGTCAGCATCTAGCTCCAGTAGTAATCAGAAATCTGGGGTTAAGGGTTTCGGCGGTCAGACTAAGGGTAAGTCTCGTCGTTCGTTGCAACATCCAACCGGTTCTAGCTTAGTTTTGTCCTCGACGGAGACCAGTATTCGTTGCACGTACTGTAAACAAGGTCACTATAGCGACCAATGCACAGTCTATCCAGATGTTTCTTCTCGACGACAACAATTGAGTAGCCGATGTCTGTCTTGCTTGCAAGCAGGGCATCGTGTGCGGGATTGCCGCCGTCGATCTGCCTGTGCTTTCTGCCAGAAAACTGGACACCATCGTAGCCTTTGCGATTTTAAATTCGGATCATCGGTTGCCAAATCTCGAGGTCAAGAGTCCTCACTGCCGGTTCAGTCCATGAATATAGATGCCCCCGAATTCGTTCCGGTAACAGGTAATGCAAATCTGTTATCCCAGGGCGAACAGACAATTTTGCAGACAGCTAGTGCCAAGGTTGTTGGCGCTAAGGAACCTCAAAACGCTCGGCTTCTCTTTGATACCGGGTGTTCCCGTTCGTTTATCACCATCGATGTGTGTCGTAAAATCGGTGCTCGACATACAGGTGAAGAAACCATTTCCATTGCTGGATTCTCTGATACCAAGCGTAGGACCGTTACTTACAAGATTTATGAGTTTGACGTGATTCGTCCTAACGGTGGAAAAACCACGCTGACGGCTAATGCCACTGAGGTCCTTACGTGCCTAGTTCAGAGAGTACCCCTCGATGTGAAGGCTGTTCCGTTCGTGTCCCTGATTCCACTGGCAGAACCCATTCTTACTCAACCAGAAATGGTGAGTATCGATATTTTGATTGGGATGCTGACCTAATCCTTTCGTTTCCAACGGTGCCATTGTTCCAAGCTTGTTCGAGCCTGGCGGATTCCATGCCAGTCATGCCGGCACCCGAGTCTTGTGGACGCTGTGGTGCGATCGTTTGCCAGAGATCGCCTACGTATCGTACCGACTGTCACCCACTAAGTTGAGCTTTCCAAAGAAGCGTAAACATTCTGCATTACGCTGAGTTATTTGATTGCTTTTTGGTTCGGTTGACTTCACCAGTGAATATCGTTAGACTTTATGTTTTTTGTTTTGCTTTTTTGGGAGTGTCAGTACGCATATGTGACGTACTGATGTTCGTTTACTGCTGAACTTTACTTTGCCTAATTTGCATATTGTAAATTGTTGTGAATCAATGGTTAGTGAAGGTGCATTCATAGTCGCAAACGCAATGAGATGCGCGTCGACGCATCAGATTGTAACATGCCGTTTTAACCGTTCAAAATCAGTTGTAACGAATTCATGTTCACGAACGCATGCAGACGCTTCCATACGCGCGTCGACGCGCGTCTACGCGCGTCTGCTTGCGACAGGAACTATGAATGCACCTTTAGTGTGTTATTAAATACGAACTAGACGAGTGGTGTCTGTCTAGGCATAGCGATCTGTTAGTTGTTGAATTATACAGTCCATACATTAGCCTTTTTTCACAGACATTAAAGAGCGTTACTACTGTGCAAATTTGATTTAAAAGCTGATTATAGTAGACTTGCTGCGCCGAGGTGCAACAGGAAAAACAGTGAAGAATTTGTAAATACCATTAAAATTACTACTAAAAACGTTTAGAAGAACCAAAAAAATTGGATATTCTGATACTGCTTAAAATTACTACTAAAAACGTTTAGAAGAACCAAAAAATTGGATATTCTGCTTCTGCTACAGTTACAAATTTTGTTAATTTCGGCATTTTATTTTTAAATCTTGATCCTGCCTGACCTGTTTGATGAGAACAGTTATGCACCTAGTAAAGCGCTACTTATTGATGTGAAATTTACGAGTACAAATAAATCTGATACATGTGGACAACAACTTAGCAAATAACATTGAGACATGACCTTGGACCTTAGCATTCCATGATAAAGTGGTAAACACCAGGGATCTGGGAGTGGAGCCCCCAGGACCCAAAGAAATTTTTGGAAAAAACGGAAAATGGTACTGGAAACATTTAAAGGTTTTACTCTTACAAAAGTGAATTTTCTCCCGAAATAATGTTGCGTCTAGCTTGCGTCCCGTTAAAATTTCGTTGCGTGCGGATAAGAAACGTGGCATCCAGACGCACATCTGGGCGCTAAAACCTTGCGTCTGGTGCGAACCTCTACTTGCAGCGGACAACACGGTCTTGTGCAGACATCATACGAAACAAAGGCAAATTAACCTTTAATCTTTACAAAAAGCAGCAAAACTAAAATCCTGAATCAGGAATTAATTTTCTTTCGATTGTCACAGTTATCTTTCCCCCCAGTGATGATTCATGATGTACAACAGTGGCTGTTCTTTTCTCCTTATCAAGGTCGCAAGTGGCTGCTTCTTTTGGTTCTACCGTACAATCAGCTCCGTGAGGATAGAAAAATGGAGCATTGTAGTAAATATCTGTGGTTGAATTACTTCCAGTTGGACTATACACCAATTTAAAATCAGCTGTGTTCGAATCAAAGCTCATCGTTGATGGAATGCCGGCAATCCTTCGAGCATATGTCCTGGACACGTGGGATACAATCAGTGGGGCAAGCTGAAAACACCAGGCACAAATGCAGAGATATGTCGGTATCGGTGTATATATCAATTGTATATATAACGAAAAAGGGTGGGGTCTAAAAGCAGGACCAGGACCAGGACCAGGACCAAGGGTCTAAAACCAGGACCACCCTCAGGACCACTTTCAGGACCAGGACCAGGACCAAGGGTCTAAAACCAGGACCAGGACCAGGACCAGGCCCAGGACCAGGACCAGGACCAAGGGTCTAAAACCAGGACCACCCTCAGGACCACTTTCAGGACCAGGACCAGGGGTCTAAAACCAGGACCAGGACCAGGACCAAGGGTCTAAAACCAGGACCACTTTTCAGGACCACCCTCAGGACCACCCTTAGGACCAGGACCAAGGGTCTAAAATCAGGACCACTTTTCAGGACCACCCTCAGGACCACTCCCCCGGACCAGGACCAAAGGGCTAAAACCAGGACCACTTTACACGAACATGTATTTTTAGGACCATACAGCAATTTCTGCTTATATTAACCGTGAGCTACATATATATGTTTACTAAAAAATACGTGAATGCATATGTTACGTGCAGTTTAATATTTATGTACAGATTATATGTAAAAGTATAGTAACATATTTCGTATGTTATATACTTCATGGTTGGCGTGACCTCTAGCTATTCTTCATAAAGCGTGAGAACGTTTCCCGTCAGCATTCTCCGTATGTAGCTTTGTCAAGGCAAAACGCTTAACATAAGTGCTCGGGATTATGTGCATCAGTGTATAATATTATATATGTATGTATGTACTTATATGGTCAACAAAGGGTTGGCGGAAATTAAATGGATCGATGCCTAAAAAACTTATGTTATATAATTGTTTGTTATTTCTTATTGTTTCTGACCTCCATGGTCCACCTCTAAAATGGCTTGACTTGAATATAAGTATCCACATTAAACATGTGGTTAAAATGATTCATCTGTTTTCTGCAGTAGCACTGACATTGTAATAATAGAAACTCGGACTGATACTGAAACGGTCATATTCAGCCTATTCAATAAATTAGTAAATTTTCAATTTCAATTTCAAACAAATTGTACAAAAATATTAAACTGTACGTAACATATGCATTCACGTATTTTTTCGTAAACATATATAGCTCATGGTTAATATAAGCAGACATTGCTGTATGGTCCTAAAAATACATGGTCGTGTAAAGTGGTCCTGGTTTTGGACTCCCTGATCCTGGTCCTGAGAGTGGTCCTGAGGGTGGTCCTGAAAAGTGGTCCTGGTTTTGGACCCTTGGTCCTGGTCCTAAGGGTGGTCCTGAGGGTGGTCCTGAAAAGTGGTCCTGGTTTAAGACCCTTGGTCCTGGTCCTGGTCCTGGTTTTAGACCCCTGGTCCTGGTCCTGAAAGTGGTCCTAAGGGTGGTCCTGGTTTTAGATCCTTGGTCCTGGTCCTGGTCCTGAAAAGTGGCCCTGGTCCTGGTCCTGGTCCTGGTCCTGCTTTTAGACCCCACCCGAAAAAGTCAATTGAACAAAAAAGGTTGCAGGAATTCCGCTGTCAGGTGACAAGTTTATAAGTGTATATACACATAAGTGTATATATATATATACATATACACACACACACACACACACACATATATATATATATATATATATATATATAGATATATATATATATATATATATATATATATATCAGGTCTTGGCTATTAGTAACCCTTTTCTTTAGAAGTATATATATTACTATTGAGGACTCGATTGAGCTAATATGTAGCCAATCCAGTGGCTTATGAGTTTTCTGACTTACATCATGAAAGTGTTGCCCTGGGATGAAGGCATCCCGTAGTTGGACAAAGGAGGTGAGTCCAGTCGGCCAGTTACTGTGTTCCCAGTAAACCCATCCCTGGATATTCTCATCGAGAATGTCCTGCAGCTTATTGACAGAGTCCCATCTTCCCTTTTCTGTCCCTGTGATGCCGCCAAATTCCGTTAGTAGTCCGCCACAGCCTAGTTTTTTGATTTCACTAAAATAAGCAGTGTAAAAAGAAAGTTAGTGTCTGTACTGGTGTTTCATGACTAATAAACGAGACTTGTCTAACTAGTTGCAGGTTCACAATCGGTAGTGTATGCCTACCGCTCCTCCTCGTGCCTAACCAATAAAATTCCTAATTAAGATTAGCAGAATTCAACACGATACTTTAATTTCCAAATTTACATCAAATTACCAAACATCATTTTCATCAAAGCATATAAAAGTTATTCAAACAGGTATCCAAACAAACAAGACAAACCATACAAAATACTGCTTAAGTCTCAGCTGCCAAGATTATAAGGACAGAGCCCGAACCCAACCAACTGTAGCATCACACAACTCCCAAGTGACTAACAACCCAACTTCTCAATAAGTGCCTCCATTTTGGAAAACTACTGAAGTAGCTAAAGTTTGAATTTAGCATCATCATTCATGGAAATAATTTACGAAATTAATACTAATTCTAACGAATATTTCACAAATTACCCCCTCTTTGGCCCGCGCGCCCTCGCCGCGGTACGCGTATTAGTAGGGTAAAATTTTAGGTTAGAGAACAAATCTTAGGTACTAGTTTGCTAAAACGCGTGTGAGAATTTTGAAAACACACCGTAAAACTACACTGGAGAACCTCTCCAGAGGCTGACAATGGGAACAAAGCACCACAACACACACACGGGCCCACTACCGGTGCTTGCCCCGATAAAGCAAAAACAAAGACATACAACACAACTGACGACAACACACACCAGACAACATACAACACACACAGACAACAGACATACCCGGAGGACGACAACAGACAGATATGTACACGGGCCAAACTATGAAAAAACAAAAATTTCCCAAACCTCAGACAGAAGTAACCTAATGATTCACCCCACTATACAGACTAACCGGAGAATATAGACTATGAACAATGCCAGATAAAGGTAGATTCTATGAATAAAGCACAATGGTAATAAAGCACAAGATATAAAGCAGCACCGAATCAGACATGGTGGCAACATCATGGCAGTAGACAAAATGGCAAGAATTTCACAAAAAGAATTTTAAAGAGTAAAGTATCGTGTTCGTTTTAGGACAGAAAAGAGAAACACAAACCAGACAGTTAGAACCCGAAAAAGAACAAAAATGAGTAAAATACAACATAATTATAGCTGGTAGTAGAACAACAAAGAAAAGAAAAGAAATTCAAACAGTACAATGGCCCAGCCAAGGTAGCGGGCGCCCTTAGAAAAGCCAATCCGAAACCTCCGACGTTCAAAGAAAATAAGAAGAACAACAAAATTTAACAGAATTTAGATAAATTTCACCCCAAAGCTCCCCCCAACCCACGCATATCCCTAAATACAAAGATCCTCCCCCCACCACATGGAAGATATCAGCAAGGACAACATATATATATATGGGGAACAGAGGACAATCAACAGCGAGCCTAGTCTCAGGACAGGAGTCTGCAGGCGTTTTAACAGTCAATTATGGGCAAAACATGCCCGTAGCCAACCACCGATATATCCGCACCCAAATCCACCCAACATCACAACCACCCAAACCACCAACAACCAATTCCAAAGCACAATGCCAAGACACCACACAGCCCATACAAAAGTTCTAACAAGCTCGAACCGCCGAGCTGACCACACCACATACCCGCAATCACCGGTATAAAGTCACCGCAAGTGACCAAGCCGTCCCACCAGTGCTCCTGGGGAGCCGCCCCACACGAGGCTAGAGCTCCCCAAGAACCAGATAGCACCCAGGGACCCGAACCGTAGAACCAGGTAACCGTAGAACCGAAGGCCCGGATAACCGGAAAACCATAAAACCAAATATCCGGACAACCGGAAACCGTAGAACCGTATACCCTAACAACCGGGTAACCATAGAATCATGTCCCAGAATGCAGGACCCACACAACGCCAGTCACCCCAAACCTCCGGCGTACCACCCGTCCAAAGGAACAGCCGGGCAGGGACCACCGATCCATGCAGGAAGTCTAGGCTCACTGAGGGGGGACGGAAGGGACGCATACATTCATACTTATAGACAAAAGATAAATGCAAAAAATAACTGTACTTTTATTAATAACACAAAGGAATGATCAACAATGTCAGAACAACCTACGTAAACAACATTATAGACATCACAACAAAAGAAACCACAACCAGACACAATACATATCTACTACCAGCTTAGTACATATTAGCCCTACCTATGAATTTAAGGAGGGAAACGGCCAGTGCTTCCCGCCCCAGGAATCCGAATCCCAGAGGAAGAAGTCCTGACTGTTCCCTATCAAAGAAAAACGGCTGACAAACTACGGAATCTTTGTGAAAGTGCTGCATGTTATTCTCCACGCTCCTCAGAATCCTAATCTGGGGATTGGGATCGTAACCGCAGCACCCCACGAGAGGCGGGAGAAAAATAAAAGTAACCCCAGAACTATTGCCTAAAGGTAAAATGTTGTGACTTTTAATAGCAAAAAGTTAAAAACCAAACATAAAATGGTAAAAATGGTGAGACAAAAATTTAAAACAACAGTGTAGGAGGTTCCGGAAAACACCAACTGGACGAGGTAAACACCCCTACAAAGCAGACCCATCCCCTACTAGCAATCACGGAACTAAGGAAATTTATAGAATCTAGGAAAATTTTACAATTTCTAAAAATAATCTAGCCATCTGAGGCTTAACCGTACATCTATAAATTTAAACTAAGCTTTTCAACAATCATCAAAACAAAGATACGTATTCAATTTAAAAGTGAATTTTCAAGAATATAACTGCCAATAAGGCATATAAATCATATGGAAAACATACGTATCAAAAAATTTGAATCGAGTAAATTTCATCCAAAAGTGTTTATATACGTACAATACTTAAATCAAGGCATATAAGTAGCAATTTGATCAAAATCACCACCCCCCAAGGGACCAACCAGAACCTCCTACGCAAACCGGTCATGAC
>JASAND010002353.1:0-12089 GCA_030248195.1 Trissonchulus latispiculum
AATTCCTATTGTTCCTATCTAGTATCTAGCAAATCCATAGTCGTGGGAGCGAACACGAAGTCGGCGAGAAAGTAATGCCATGCTGAGCCGACTCTGTAGTCAAAGGTTTAGTTAGGCATGCAAGATGTCGTCTCTTGTAGCTTCCTCTTGTCCCATATATGCTTCAGCGTGTTCCTTGACGATAGCTTTTCAAAGCATACATGTTCCCAATCTGAACAAAGACTGTCTTTACAAATTCAACGAAATGATTTACAGGCTGTCCGCAGGCTCAAAATTGCTTTCGATTGCTACAGGCAGGCAAGGTAAAATTCTAAGTGATGAAGTCTGGTACATTAAATGGCAATTACTGAACTTGATCGAGAGACTATGAATGCTACCAGGAGAAACCTAATAGACTCTTCAGCCAGAGGTGAATCAGTGTCACCATTTTCCTGCTCGGGTGACCGGGTTTTTTCAAAATTTCAGAGTTGAGCAGTAAAAATCTAAAAACCAAGTAGGTGGGTGGGCCGGGACCCGGGTGGGGTGAGCGCTATTTGGCGCATTCAGCGCATTTTGATGCCTGGTGCATGGAATTTAGCAAAACATGTCCGTTCTTAAAAGTAGTTTAAAAATCCAATCTGTTTCAGCAAAAAATTTATTTCAGGAGGTTAGAGAAGATAAACATCCTCTAACCAAGCTATGACTGTAAAGAAATAATGAAAAGTAAAGACTGTAAAGCGTAGAACATGACTGTAAAGAAAAAATAATAAAAAGTTTTCATTATTTCTTTATAATTAATGCCTTGTATCCTTTGTGGATCCGCCTGCTGGCCCGCGTTTACCTAATTTTCTTGATGTACAAGCTATGACTGTAATAGCATAAGCTAACGATCATTGGGATAGTCGAGACTTGCTGCAGGCGCTACATGTTAATTAACCTCAGCTTACTGGATAAAGTTTTATCGTTTGATTAATTTTGGGAATTACCGTTTTTATCGATTTGACGAAGAATTTTGGGCAGCAAGTTTTTACATCAAAATGGTTTGCACAGTAAAAAACAAAGCGTCATAGGACATGGGCACTCGAAACATACATCGAAACATCTTCTTTTCCAGGTGCCAAAGGCAATGTGCTGTTGAAATTGGCCAATCTTTTTACAAAATTTTCAATCGACTGTGAAGCAAACCCAACGAAATTAAAGTTTTGAGAACTAAACACTCGACTAAAGGATAGATCAAAGTCATTGCTAAAGTGCAGTAACATATTAGTTGGGAATGAGGTTATCACCGCGTACTGTTCGCAGTTTGTGTAGAATAACAATGAAAGTGCTGTATATCAAAATTTTTAGGAAATACATAATTATATGTGTTTACATACAAGAATGTTCAAACTTTAAGAAGGCCAGGACCGGACTGGATCAGAGCTCCTGACCCGGTGACCCGGCCCGAATAGTGACCCCGAACTGAGCCGGTGACTCGATTTCATCTCTGTCTTAAGCACAGCTACAAGGTCGATCTTTTCCACAATATCTCCCCAGCTCAACCAATGTCAACGACCAACCAATCTCATAATTTTTTGAAGGTATTACTGGATGTCTCTCACAACAAAAATGTAGAAAAAATTCGAAAATTTAAAATTTTAAAAAATTTAAAAATTTTGAAATTTTGAATTTTAAGGTTCATCCTGTAGAATTGGACACGGGATCATTTTTCATCCTTGCAGTTACTTCTGAAAATGCATTCTCCGATCGCTACAGCTGTTTAAACTTTAGAGATCAAAGGCAAACGCCGCCTAACCGGCAATTTAATTGATAAGGCGGTACTTTCCTTTGATCTTCAAAGTTTAAACAACTGTAGCGAACGAAGGACACCTTTTAGGAAGTTACTGCAATGATAAAAAGTGATCAGCGTGTTCGATTCTACCGGATGAACGTAAAAGAATTCAAATTTTCAAAATTTAAAAATTTTTTAAAATTTTAAATTTTTGGAATTTTTTCACATTTTTGTCATGAGGAGACATCCAGTAACCTACCTTCAAAAAATTATGAAAATTGGTCGATTCGCTAACTTTATTTGGGCCGGGGGGGATATTGTGGAAAAGATCCTACAGTATTATTTCATTGTTACAGATGGAAAGATTAATCAGTTGCTTTGGGAATTTTATGTCCTTTTTCCTTGGGATGAGCTTTGGCAGTATTTTGGAGTTGGTATTCCTTCTCCGTTCCTTAACTAGTCCACCAGAAAGCTAGCAGAAGCATAAAAGGGTCAGAAAAAGAACTGCATAATAATCTTGAAACTGCACTAATATGGTTTTCTAGATGCATGAAATTTGATCAATTAAATTTAATAACATAAATATCTCACTTTAATTAAACGAATGAATTAAAAATAATTAAAAGTTAACTGATATAAACACATCCTCTTGAAACACCTTATGCAAAAGTTTTAAGGTTGTGCACTGATAACGACTCGATATCAGTACTACACAGAAATCGAAACGTATGTGTATATATATGTATATATAATTTGGGTTTACTGCAAAGGTTAATCTGCCATAAACGGTCAAACTTTGTACACACATTTTTGGTCGTACTATAGGAAGTAATTTATGCTTACAGGTTGTAGTAGTACTTCACTTAAGATGAGACTAAGTGTGGAATTTGAAAATACACTACATAAACATTTTAGCATACCGTCAGTGAATGTTCTCTATTACCAATACCATTAAGTTTTGATATAATTGAGAATTCCAGTTTCGTGTGGCTACTTAAGGCATCTATTTTTTCGGTAACGACAACACTCAATTATCATCTGCAGTGGAAAGGAAAAGTTGCATAAATGAGATTTTTTGCCTTTTTAACCTTTTTACACGACTGGGCCCGCTTTAAAGTAAGAACAACTGAGCTCGCCTGCTCAAGATCATACCCGGTCCCTCTCGGTTCGTAAGAAGACTAGATCGGCTAGGCTCGGCAGTACTCGTGGGCAGGATGGGCACGGTGGGCGTGACTTGCGAAAAGAGGGGGGGGTCAGTTCGCGGACATACGCGGCTTGGCATGCCAGGGAGTATAATGTAAAAGTGCGGCTAGGCTAAGCTAGGTTCATTAAGCTTGAAGTTTGCCGGGTTGCACCGTACTTCAGTTATGTCTGGTAGTTGACAGATTTTAAAACGACATCAAAATTTTGCTTAGCATTAATTAACGCCCATACATGCATGCTAAATATACACGCACTCTCGCTAACAGCTGATTACACAGATACTGAGAAGCTCAATTTGAAACAAATTTGACCACCATTCTTGCGTTCTAGAGCTCAGAATCGAAACATCTCAATTTCCTTTTCAGGATATCCGGGGAAATCCAGCTAATATCAACTGATATTAGCGCAACACATACAGCAAAAGCAATGGCAACCAATTGATCAAACTAAGGTGGCGAGGTGCCTGATTTTGGACTTATTCTCATAATTTCTTGTCGAGAGGGGGATCCGCAGATCCTTTTTAGCCAATTTTTGGACTCGCACTTGCAAAACATTAAGCGAAAACATCAAGACCTAAGGAGAATGGGTCTGCTCAATCTAGTGGAGACATTTGCAAAACATGGCGTCTGAAGCCAGATCCCGTTTCAGATCAGCCATACCCCAGGAGAACCCAAATCCCAACCTAGGGTCCAGAGTGGGAGAAAATTTTGAGGAGGGTATCTTGTTTGGGGAGTGGCTGACGCCAACCAACCCGTCTTATGGGGTTTCTGTGACGCTTAATTTTCCCCAAAACGTCCCAAAAATCGGAGCGACCGCTCGCTAGTAATCCAAGTCACAGACTGATTTGAAAATTGAAGTTTGTTCCTCAGAATTTTGAATTTCTTGCAATCGTCTGACGATGAGTGGCTGCGTTTGCTTTTGCTGTTCTGGTCCATTTGTCCGTTCTTGGGGGGGGAGGACTCCTCCTCCCAAGTCTGTCTAGAAATTGCATCTGGGTAATTCATCACACAGGTTGCGTAACTTTTGGAGTCCTGGGGCTGAATTTCGAGTGGACTCAAGTACCCCTAATGCAACATCCATAAAATTTTATTTCGCTTTTGTTTCGAAGTGGCTTTATCCCGAAATCCAATTCTATAGCTTCACTGCTGCGCAAGTCTGGCATTGGGTAGTAAAAGGAGAGCCAAAGAAGAAGAAAACGAAAGGCGATGGAGAAGAAAATCGTAATACGAAGGGGGCCTAAACTCCAGCAAGAAATATAAAAGGCACCTAGATGACGCTAATACTTTGTACAAAACTACAAATAACTATGATTCTGGATTAAAATGCCGGTAATATTACCTAACTAAAATTCTTAATACTTGAACAGAGGGAAACTTGTGCAGTTCTTTCTTCAGAGGGGTTCCCCTCTTCTATGACTCATGCGTCCACTATTGGTCAGTTAGAGAGAGATAGGAGAGTTTTTCTCACATACATACCATTATACGCACATAATTCACACACACAGAACTCAAGCAGACTCAGATTGGAGGGTACCTGTGACTGAAATACGTGAGTATGATGCTGCAAATTAAAAAAGCCAAAATCAACTAGTTCTGAGATTTCTGGTGAGCGGGTTTGAAAGTAATAATAACAACAGAATCAATTAATTAAAATGCACTTATAATTTACAAGTAAACAAAAGAAACCCACAATCATTTTATACAAGGCTCACTATTACTAAACAGGTCAAAACTGTACACATTTTGGATGTCCTTTTTGGAAGAATTCAGTCAAATCACGAAAGGTAGCAATGTCAAATGTAATATTACAAACACCGTATGGTACATAGCACTGCGTAGGTAAGCATAATTGCAAGCATTATTACAAGCATAATTACAAAAACACAATTTTGATTCTCACGTAAATTATTGTAATTAAGAAAATGGAACTGTTTTCGGTCATTCCTGCTCAACCTGACCAAAGGTCGAATTTCAAACCCAGCCCGTGAATTTCAGAATGCATTAATTCATTCAGATCAAATTTGCTGAGGCCTTCTTGGCCTGCTCTTTTACACGAGGCTATTTTCAGCTCTTATGGTCGAGGCTTGCAATTTTTATAATGACAGTTTCGAGAAGAGCTTGACTGTTATGGACCCACCCTACAGCAGTCGAAACTGTTCTTCTTTGTCGAATTCAAAATAGAGTGAAAACTAAACAGAACTTGTATGAAAAATGTTTTCTGGACCGTTCTGAATGTCTTCTTCAAAATGATACCTTTTTGGAAAACTACACTTAGCTATATCAAACGTTACTAATGACAAATCGGTAGGTAATCATTTTCACACAAGCAGGGGGAGACGGGGTTTTTCTTATTAATTTCGTGCCAGAGCCAGATTCTTTAGACCATTAGCTTTGAGAAACTTTCCTGAGACCTTCTCGGCCTGTTCTTTTCAACGAACCTACTCTTGACATATTCTGTCGATTAGTTCGAAAGTTATTCTGATGTTTTCACGCAGTTCGCAGTACACATAAGAAAATCCAGTTGCGAAATACTCACTCAGTTCTTTTCCATTTTCGTTACATATAGCCAATTTTCTTATTTTGGCGGAGAAAACATGCCATTTTCGCAGAAATCAAATAATCCGCCATTTCTTGAGCTACGCAAGCCGTAAAATTTAACTACGGGTGTCACTTTGAAGTCACCTTTCATAATAAATACAAAAGGGCCCCCAGCTATTTGATAGTGGAATCGAATGATGTGGCCGATGCCTCACAAAAAATTTAGTTTAGTCTAAAAATCTGGAAATTTAAGTTGCTTCGAAAATACAGTAACCAAATTCCAAGAACTAAAATTAGTTTCGCTGTATTCATTAGAAAGAGCAATGTTATGCTGCATTTTAATATAGAAATGGCTTCTTAAACTCCAATAAATTAATGAGTAATGAGAGTTTAAAGTTGATGTCTCTAAAAGGAATCACCACCATAAGTGAACAATTTAAAAGCTTAATAGCTTACGCAATTTTGGGAGTTGTAAAGCCGTTTTTACATCGTCCGAAAGCTGTCAAAGAGTACTTTAGTTTTGCAATATATTTGCAAGTGTAATTGTTTTGAAAATCCGTTAACACTTCAAATATCAAATTTTTTGTCTGATTTTAGCTTGTGTCACCTTCTAAATGCAAAAGAAGCCATCCTTCAGGACAAAGCAAAGCTTGATTTGCTCAAACATGATGTCCGAATTGAGAACCAATTGTATTTACATAAATTAACTTTAATTAATTTTGCACCAATTTTAGCATGTACTAAACTAAAAATTCTCATGGAATTTATAAGTAACAATTAAACTAGGTTTTTCCTAGACAAAACATTTCTTTGGGGGGAAGTCTGGGGGATCCCCTGGTCTGGGGAGACTAATTTCTGGGGTGGAGCAATGTTTTTCGAAAAATGTTTAAAAATAGCTTAATAGTTTAATTTTTGCTGCTGAGCTAATAATTTAACTATTTTTAACCTAAATTTTAGTTTGAAATAGCTAAAAAATGCTAAAAAAGGACGGAAAATCCTGCGAAGCCGGAAAAATTTTTGAAAATTTACCCTTAAAAACCGTAGTTTTCCGTTGACTTCTGATGTCTGGGGTGCCAGCAGACCCTAATCCTGGAGGGGGGCGATTCTGGGGGGGGCGACCCAAGTCTGGGGAGGACCGATTTCCGGGGAGGCTCACCCCCCACCCCCTGTAGAAAAAAGCCAGTTACATATAGATGCTTGCTATCGTGGTGATTCCTTTTGGCGACATGTAACTTTGAACCATCATTTTTAACTTTGGCAAGCTATCACTTTAGCCAAAAACAGCTGCCAGAGCTACCCTAATGGATAATTTGATTTTCGCAAGTCTCGGGTTTTTGATGCCGTAATACGAATAATTCATATAAAGGCGGGTCTGCTCACCGATTCGCCCACCTAAGCCTAAGACTTACTTTTTGGTGATTTATTAGTAATTTTATTTATTAATTTAATTAATTAATAATAATAATTGATTATTAATTAATTAATATATAATTCACGGTCTTTCAAGATTTGCTGCAAATCCCCGAACCAACACCTTAAACTTCCACTTTGATGGTATAGTAACATTCGTTTCCTTAGAAGTCGGCTGAAACAACTTAACTTAAACAAATTTAACTTAAAGTTCTTAAAAGTTCGTTCCATAAATAAATGACTTAACCTGCTTAAACTACTTGAATTAAGCAGCTTAAGTCAAGTCGTTTAAGCCGCTAAGTCGTTTAAGTAGCTTAAGTAATTTAAGCCGTTTATTTGTAAAACGAATTTTTTAAGATGTTTAAGCAGTTTAAGTTGGGTCGTTTAGGGTGGTGATTTCCTATTGGGCACATATTGTTGGTTGACGGTTCAAATCAATAAGAAATTTGATGACACTTTCTGAAATAAGTTCTTTTAGCATTCTAACACCCTCCGCGCAATCCTGCTTCAATAATTCGACGTCGCTGTTTAGGGTGGTTTTTGCCGATTTTTGACAGTTAAAGAGCTGTTGCATAGCTATGATTATATTCATTCGAAAGATCTTGTGCAGCTCTACACTTTTGCTTTTCGTTATCGCGAGATATAGCCGATTTGCTTTTTTGGCGTTAAAAACTTGTCATTTTTGCAGAAATCAAATAATCCGCCATTTATTGAGCTACGCAAGCCGTAAAATTAAACTACGGGTGTGGATCTGAAGGTCTCGTCGAGGTCTATTATCGGTGACATTATAATCTTCTATGTGCTATCCCGTATGCTGCTATCATGAAAAACGCAGTTTTTGCAAAAACATGACCAAATTCTTTCCAGCGATTGTGGAGCATTTACTATGCAAGCTAGAGGGTTGCCGCTTTCTAGACGTGTTTTGCACTAAAACCCCCAGGGACCCTTTTTTAGTTACCCCGATTGCTGCTTTCTAGCTAAAGTGGTCGCTTGCCAAAGTGGGGAAAAGTAGGCAAAATCAAAGTTGCGCATACATTTTAGCTAATTTCTTTATAACGAAGAGCGGTTTCATAATAAATTAAAAAGGGTCCCCAGCTATTTGACAGTGGAATCGGATGATGTGGCAGATGCCTCACAAAAAATTCACTTTTGTCTGCAAACACAATTTGTAAAATTAAATTACTTCGAAAATGCAGTAAAATAATTTCCGAGAACTAACGTTAGTTTCGTTGTATTCATTAGAAAGAGTCAGTGTTAGGCTGCATTTTGATATAAAAATTGCTTCTTAACTCCAATGAGTGGATGAGTAATAATGGTCAAAGTTGATGTCTCTGAAAGGAATCACCACCTTAAGTGAAGTAGTTTAAGCTTTTTCTGAAAGGACCCTATGAGACCTTCAGATCGACATCCTCAGTTTAGTATTGCAGCTTGCGTAACTGAAGAATTGTGGATTATTTGATTTCTGCAAAATTGGGAAAGCGAAATTTGGTTATATGTCACGATAGAGCAAAGCTAGAAAGACGCTTTCAAAAGCAAGCATGCAGAGCTTAACATGATCTTTCAAATGAATACAGTCACAACTGCTTCCAAGCTGTCATAAATGGCAAAACCTGCCCTGAATGAAAATGTAGAATCTTCCTATATATGCGGAGGGTGTTAGAACGCTAAAAGAAAGATGTGTTAGAACGCGTTGTCAAATTTCATCTTGATTTAAGCCGTTAACCAAAAATACGAGCAAAAAAGGAATCACCACCTTAAAACATTAAACCCACGTTGTGTAGAACCCACACTTCTATGAAGAATACAGCATATAGTTTATGAAGCTTATGAATGTGTGAAGCTTCTGAACATGATTTGTTTACTAACATTGATAGTTTTATAATTAAAGCATTAAATATTAATTTAGTATCAAATAAGTATTATGTATAGTATAGTATTATTTATTTATATATTATTATAGTATAGTATTATATATAGTATAATTAAAGAAGCTCAATTATAGTTAGCTGATATGCGAAGTCGAATAAATTAGTTATCTTTCACGGAAATGCTTTCACAACCACTTGATATGCTGCCTGGGATAACCTTTCCAAAAAGCATCTAACCTAAAATATCTGAATGTGCTAAAAATGTCTTATAATGAGCAACAAAGACCATTAAAATGTTTATTGAATCTCGTTTTAACTGCTTAGGTTGACCAAGAGCAGCTCTTTGTGCGACCGAAAATCGGAAGTGGTGCTGATCAGTAGCCGTTTACGCGTTAAAGTAAAACAAACAGTTTAAAATTCGGGATATATAAATGGTAAAATACGTAAATATAACTTGTCTACATGTTAATTTTGATTTTATCGTAGCAGAGTATGAAAGAAAGAATCAGAAACGTTTCTTACAATTGGGATTTCCAAACTATGAAATATAAACACAGCAACGCCAAAACAAATGTTGCATAGAAACACGATAACATAGAAGTGAAAATATTGATGATAAATTGCAAGAGATCCCAAAAGCCATGTCGATACATTCAATGGTATCAGGAAGAAGAGCCCTTTCAAGTTAATTCTAAAATCGTAAATACAACACGGGTTTCACCTTTTAGCAATTTGTACAAATCAGTCGTGATTGTTAAAGTGCACGTACTACTACATATACCAGAACATATTGCATAATAATACGAGTATGACACTGTGTATATTCTCTGTTACCACAGAAAACAATTGACTGCACCCCAAACTTTCCTCACTCGCTTGG
This sequence comes from Trissonchulus latispiculum, assembly GCA_030248195.1. NCBI lineage: Eukaryota > Metazoa > Nematoda > Enoplea > Enoplida > Ironidae > Trissonchulus > Trissonchulus latispiculum. Next base: position 9,649 of record JASAND010002353.1, read on the forward strand.
TAAGTAACTGGCACAAAATCTGGAATGGAGTCGCTCACCCTCTTGGTATAGGAAAATGTTGAAAATTTACAGGCGCTAATTTTAACTTACGTTTCAGCAGTTAATATATGCACAGTTAAGGGGGGGGTCCATTTTTGGCCGATTTTTCGACCATCTCCGATTTTGCTCATTTTCACATATTTTGTTGTCCGATTGGTATATTTTAACGAGTTTTTGAAATGAAGGACGGATCACTTACGGTTAGGGAGTAATTTCACCTCAAAGTTGATGTCAGTATGTGTTAAACATAGGAAACGAAAAAAGTGGTGATTTTTTTCGCGCGCCAGAGAAATCTCGCCAACTACAAAATGGAGCACTTCAACGTCCATCCTATATCATATATACGATCTCGAAGGGTGATTTGTAGGAAGCAGAATTTTAATTTAGGCCTTCAAAAATTTTTAATTAATTTTTTAAGTTTGCGAACAGCCAAATTTGACTGTTTTGCAATGTTAAAATTGGGGGTCAGCAAGTTTGAAGAAATATTCTGAAAGCTGTAAGCCCTAATTAAAAATTCTACTTCCTACAAATCACAGCTTATGACAAGACATTTCGAACGATACCAATTGATCCTGGTTATCGCTGTCCGATTTCGAGATTTCTCTGGCGCAGAAATCTCAATTTTTAGCAAAATTTAGGAAATTCCCGTTTTTTGGCAAATAACACAGAGCTATGGCAACACAGACCTATAAAATGTTAGACAATCTTTTTGCGCACGATTGTTGATGACTTTACGTTAAGTTTGGGCACAAATGGTGCAGGTTAGTGCACCCAGTTGGTCGCTGGAGTCAAATATGGGAGTCTGACAACCATGATCTAATAAATAGCAATTTTTCAAATTTTTCGAAATATGTTACATTCTATACCAATCGAAAGCTCTCATTGTCGGGAACATGTTTCTTCTTGGACCATTGCCCGTATATGCATCAAATTCAAGTTATCGGCCGTTAAATGATTTTCGTGGTCAAGGTTTTCCAGCGTCGGTGCTACTCCCTAAAATCACTTAATAAAGTCATAAAGAAAAGTTTTCCCATTAAAAGCTACCCTAAGGTCTTTGTTTGCTTCAGATATCAAACATACAACCGAATATAGCTCCATTCTCAAGGAAGTTCAGGTGTAAAGTGCCTTTATTTGCTGCGGCATCGCCGTTTTCACCTGTTTCAAATTGCATGCAATTAATAGCCGGTTACTCGTTAAGTACTGAACGAAACTGCTAGAAATTGAAACTCGATATGCAGGACATATGTGATAAAATTTTGTGTGAAAATGAGCAAAATCTGTGACCATAAAATTTTTCATGGTGGACCCCCCCATAAGTTGAACTAATTGATGTGGAAACGGATCCATTAACAAAACACAATCTCGTTTGTTGTGATCTTGGATTCAACAACTACTTTCCAGTTAAAATGCTAACGTCGTAAGTAAGTGATAGGCAGCTTACAGACTAGAGGTATGATTAACGTTATTTTGCAGTGGTAATTTAATCTTGAAAGCAAGCAATTGGTTTGCTGTTTCTTCGCAAAGTAGAAATCCAATTGTTGCAAAAGCAATACAAGGAACTGTGGTTGCCCAGTGTGTACCATATCCATAGTTTGTCCAGCACCTACAGTAGTTTCGTTTATTAAAAAGTAAGTGACAATTGAAAGGGTGTTAGGTTGAATCAAACAGACCTAAAGAATTAATCAAATGTGAGCTATTCAAAAACAAATAAGTCCAGCCGGTTACAGTACAGACGCAAGTAACTTGGTTAATTAAAAGGTCGGTTTTCACTACTCAGTTGGCTGTGCTTAGAGATTTCTTTCCAGCAATTCACAAAACTATGCAGTTATGACTTCTGTTTATACTGCAAGCATAATTAACTGTATTCGAGACTTTTGTGGATATATGCCAATTATTCAGAGCTTCAGAAGAAAATGTTTAAATTGTTTAATAGAGCGATACTTCAACGAGTTAAACATTGTTAATAAATAATGAGAATATGAGTTTTCCCGCCTATGCCAGTAACAGCCAGTAGTATTTCCGTATTCAGCAGTACTTTTCAATTATTTTAACGTGTTTAAACTCAGTCAGACAAGCACATGCCATTAAAGTGTCTTACGAATACGGTGATGGTAGCTTCGGAAATACCGTGGCATCAACCATTATGCAAATTCCCATCAGACCTAAACAATGTAATTGATGTTGTTGAACAAATATGACTTCATGAAACCCAAAGTTTAGTACGCAAAGGCGTCACAACCTTTGCTGTGTTGGTAAAACTTAACTGCAACCCCAAAAGACAGGTATAAAAGGAAACTTAACAGGAAACTCTGAACATAGAAGTGAGTAGTATTTTATTCTTACGGAAAGGTGAAAGGAAGGCTGTGGGTATATGAATTATGTGTGTGAGATTGAGCAGCACT
>JASAND010002354.1:0-21427 GCA_030248195.1 Trissonchulus latispiculum
AAGGCACAGGTATTTGCTCAAATATATATGTTCAGAACAAAACACAAAGCTTAGTATAAAACACCCGAGGAATGATGCATCCAAATTTCAAAGTTGCTAGAAAAGCACAAAAGGCAACAGTACGGCTGCATAAAAAAGAGCGTGTTGGAAAACGTAAAAATCACCAAAACGAGTACACGATTTTATTTGACATGGTTCCTAACGATAAAACAGACATGTTCAAAATGAAAATTTCCGTGTTTTTTCACTGTGAAATTTTGCAGGTAAAAATCTCGTCTCTGGGATGCCCAAGTGGAGGGACAAGGGGGAAAGTAAAAAATACAGACCTGTTGGGTACCACGACGTCACATCTACAGGTGGTCGTTGGTCAAATGTCAGTTATCTCTAAAATATCTTTGTTGCCAAATTTTCTAAACTTTGCCTAATAAACCGAATTTTAATATGTGACAGCAGATGTTTATAACTTTTTTTTAAATGTTGTGAGTCATCAAATTTTGTTTTGTTTCGTTCAAAGTGCTTATTCTGTTATCCCCCAGGATACTGGCAGTATCAGCCCCAGTACCACCACTGTCGTAGCAACGGTCTGATATCTCGTGTCCAGGCCGGCAGTGCTGTCACCAGGTGTTGCTTTGAGGCCCTCTCTCTCTGCAAGTGCCTTGTTTACCCCCCTGAAATCATCAATAATGTTGTCAATACCTGCTTGGTGTGTGGCCGGGTGCTGTGGTTGCTCTCTGTCACCCTTTTCGTGTTTTTCTCGATATTTTGGGTTATAAAATTCTGTGTATATTTATCACCACATGCTGTAGCATGTCAGTGTACTCATAGTGAGCTTGGAAGGATAAATGCAAAAGCAATTACGTTTTATTATTTTTTCAGAATGTCGTTACTCTGCGACATTTCTCTAAGATCGGATTTCGCGCAAGCCAAATTCGCATGATTTGGGACTCTCGCCTCAAACGCACTGCGAAATGAGCTGCACTGTAAGCTGTTACCGCTCCAGCGTGTGTGTGTGAAGTTGTCTGCCTTGTCCGGTTTATTTGGTGTAGCGAGGGTGAGTCTTGAGGAGCCCTCCCCATCTCTCCACCCTGACTCTACCTCTTCATAATTTCAAAATTGCTAAATTTTACTCTACACTCTTAGAAATGTTCTGTAGAAAGTACTGGAATCCTTAGTAATTTGTAATTTCCTATTAAAGTGTTCCAGCATTTTTAAAGTACTGAAATAGCTAGTAAACTCTACTAGATAATCTTTGTTTGGTATTTTGCGGCACTGTGAACACACTGAGTTCGAATTTTAAATTTTAAATTGTAAATGACCTAAAACGGCGATTTTCGGGGACTTCATTTGAGCAGAAAAGTTAGCTTTTCCTTTAATATTCAAAATGGTTTAGGTTTGATCTAATTTGGGATGCCATCTGGGAATCAATACGGGGAGTCAAATTTCAATTTTAAATTTGCAATGACCTAAAAATTCACTATTTTCGCCTGGTGCTCCCTTTTTGAGCAAAGCAAAAAGTTTGCTTTTCCTCTATTATTCAAAATAATTTGCATCTACGGTATCTCGTAATACTGTTCGAATCTGAATTTTACCCTAAATCTACTGTAGACCACTGCGATTTTCGCCTGGGGACTTGTTTTTGGCGGCAAAAGCTATTTGTTATTCAAAATATTTTAGATTCTTCCTTTATTTCTAGCATCTGTAGATAGAACACACTGAAAGTCTGAATTTTGAAATTTTAAAATCTCGTAATGACCTAAGCCAGATTTTGCCGGAGCAGGTTTCAAAAGTTTGCTTTTCCTTTTCTTATTTTTCCTCTATTATTTTGAATAATAGAGGAAAAGCTAAAGAAGGAAAAGCAAGCTTTTTGAATTCTGCTCCGGCAAAAATCGCAACTTTTAGGTCATTACGGAGATTTAAAATTTAAAATTCAGACTCAGTGTGTTCTACAGATGTCACAGATGCTAGAAATAAAGGGGAATCAAGTCCTAAAATTATTTTGAATAATAGAGGAAAAGCAAGCTTTTTGCGTTCTGCTCCAAAACTGGAATCCCCAGGCGAAAATCGCCAATTCTAGGTCATTTACGTAGATTTAAAATTTAAAATTCAGATTCAGTGTGTTCTACAGATGCCGTAGATGCTAGAAATAAAGGGGAATCAAGTCCTAAAATTATTTTGAATAATAGAGGAAAAGCAAGCTTTTTGCTTTTTGCTCCAAAAAGGGAGCACCCAGGCGAAAATAGTGAATTTTAGGTCATTTACGGAGATTTAAAATTGAAAATTTTGACTCCCCGTGTTCTACAGATGGCGTAGATAATAGAAATAAAGGGGAATCAAATCCTAAAATTATTTTGAATAATAAAGGAAAAGCTAGCTTTTTGCGTTCTGCTCCAAAAAAAGGAATCCCCAGGCGTAAATCGCCATTTTAGGTCATTTACGAAGATTTAAAATTTAAAATTCAGACTCAGTGTGTTCTACAGATGCCGCAAATGCTAGAAATAAAGATTATCTAGTAGAGTTTACTAGCTATTTCCAGTACTTTTTAAAATACTGGAGCACTTTAATAGGAAATTACAAATTACTAAGATTCCAGTACTTTCTACTGGAACATTTCTAAGAGTGTAGGGTAAAAAATTTAGCAATTTTGAAGTTATGAGGAGTAAGGTCAGAATTTTGGAGGGGACATTTTATTGGGGGGAGGGCTCCTCAAATCACCCTCACCCCCACTAAGAATAAGCCGGACAAAACAAGAGTAAACAGACAACTTCACACACACCTAAACAGGAGTAGGTAGTAGCTACAGTGCAGCTCATTTCAAAGTGCGTTTGAGGCGAAGTCCCAAATCTGGCGAAATGTCGCGAATTTGGCGACATTTCGCTTAAAAATTCGCGAAATCTCCCACGATCTTAGAGAAATGTCGCCAAAAATTAACGACATTTCGCGAAAAATGTCGCGTAATTTGCTTTTGCGACATCGCTTCAAACTCACTTTGAAATGAGCTGCACTGTCGCATGCTACGTACAGGTATCATCTACATGTGGTGTCAGCTATGCACAGAATTTTATAACTTAAAATATCAGAAAAAATTTTTTAAAGAAAAAAGGGTGACCAACTTACACTCAGAGGCAACGATGAACAACTCCTGTACCCAGTGCTGCCCGCAACCGCAGCAACCGCACGCAGAGCATCACCGGTAGGTGGTGCTGTGGCACCACTCCCCAACGACGTGTGTGGTCCCGCCCCACCGGCAAAGGAGAGCAGGGAGTCAAACAAGGCACTTTGCAGAGAGGGGGTCCCCCCATTTCCATTTACAGGGGGCATAAGGGCTGATGTAGGCGGGCCACCTGGCCAACTGTGTGGCTGCAGCTGCGTACCAGCAGCCGGCCTGGATTTTGGATCCAGACCCGTTGCTGCTGGCTGGTGGTGGTCCAGTTTGGATTTGGTACTGGGACTGATGCTGCCAGGCACAAATCGGGCCAGTCCTGGAAATGAAGAGAAGAAAAAGGAATAACTTAAGACTAAACACTTTGAACTTGAAACAAAACAAAATTTGATGACATTCAACGGCCAAAAAGACACTACTAAAAGAGAATTTAAATGCACTTTTAGGATTATAAACATCTGCTGTCACACATTATAGCCTCCATTCAACAATAGAATCAGTTTATTAAAGCAAAAGTTCATCAAAAATTTAGCAGCAAAGCTTGTAGAGTTGGGACTGTTTTTCAAGAATGGCTATTTGACCTGACCAACTTTGTGCCGGCCGCCTGAACGGTCCCGGCCAGATATCGAACGTCGCCATCGCTATTCCATGGTACCCAACCCAACGTCTGGGCTTATTTTACTGGTGGGGGGGCGTGCCCCCCATCGAAACTGCTTTCCCCCTTGAAATCGCATCCCCCTCGGAATTTTGGGCATCCCAGAGTTGGTCGCGGGCCGGATTTTTGCTACCCGCCCCGCCCCGCCCCGCAGACAAGTGATACCCGCAAAATTTTTTCGCCCCGCTTTTGTGAAAAACTAAATTATAACGGAAATTTTCATTTTTTAGGTATGTCTGTTTTATCGTTAGGAACCATGTCAAAAATAAAATCGTGTACTCGTTTTATTTTACACGAATTTTGCACGTTTTTCAAATTATTAACACGCTTTTAACACTATTCTTTTTATGCAACCATTTTTGCTGTTGCCTTTGTGCTTTTCTAACTGGCAAATTTGAAAGTGCGAAAACATCATTCATCCAGGTGTTTTATACTTAAGCTTGTTTTGTTCTGGGCATATATATTTGAGCAAATATATACTGTGCGGAGGCGTTATTTATTTTATCCAACTGGTTCGATACTCAGCCAATTTTTTGTAGTATATAAAAACCTATATCCTATTCAACTATGGGGAAAACCCCTGGAAAGTAATGAAAAGTTAAAGTTAAAGCTATACAGTCTGTGCCACAAAAAAGGCCAGTTAAACTAGATTATACAATATGCTTCCTGCATATTGCTAACATACAGTGTCTCTTACTGTGTATGTGTGTGTGTGTGTGTCTGGGTGCGTGTGTGCAGGATGGGTGTACGGGCGTTCATTTCAGTGTGTATATGTGTATATATGTTGATGTTTAGCCTTAGCTTAACTGTTTGTTATGGAAATCTCATTTGCATAATCGCTGTTGACATAAGGGTTGAAAACGCCATTTTAAAGACTTTTAATATGCAGGGCTGTTGCGCGGCCTTCCTCAGAAAAAAGGAACAAAAAAAGGAATTTTGAAACAGAAAAAAAGGAAAAAAGGAATTTTTTCCGATGAAAACTGGCAAAAATAACAAACTTTAAAGGCTATTTTCTTGCTACTACGCTATCGCATTTCATATTATTTTTGCTTTAAAAAATTTAATCTGATCGGATAGATTCGACGAAGCCGATCGATTTTTTCTTTTTACATTGACATCTGAAAATGGCTCCTGAAATCTGTACTGCCGCCTGTAAACTTTTATGCATATATACACAGACTCAAGGCCGCAACCAGGTGGGGGAGGGGGGGTTCAAGGAGTCTAGACCCCCCTTTTGGGATGACAAAATGGAAAATGTTTGCTATTTTCATGGCACAAATATATAGCTATTTTTTTAAAAATGTTCTTACTTATTTATTATTTACTTTACTGATTATTTACTTTTTGCAAGAAACTAATGTCCAATATACTGTTTTCGGGCAAAAATAAAAAATTTTCAACTTCTGGGGGGCTCCGCCCCCAGACCCCCCGTTGCACTCACCTTGGACCCCCCTTATCAAAATCCTGGGTGCGGGCCTGCACAGACTTATAGTGGACAGGACTATACAGTGGTGGACTTTTTAGATTTTTATGATAAGAAACTACCAACAACCATCAAAATTTGCGTTACGTAACAAAACAATACATGTGCTGAACAGAATAAAATCGTTAAAATTGGCTATTTCATGCACTCTAGAAACGGCAAAAGCTCAGCCGTTACTATAAATTAAATCTACACTTTTCCAGCCAAATAGACCAAATACAATACGTAAAGCCAGCTCAAGGTATTATTAAATATATATACGTCCAAAATATAAAACCAGCTTTGAAATTAAAATCCATACGATCACATCCCGGCGAAGCCGGAAATTTTTGAAAAAATATGGGCAAAAATGTAATTTTTGCTTAAAAATTTTGAAATTTCTTAGACTTTTTGAAGTCAGCCAGAAAAAAAGGAAATAAAAGGAATTTTGGGCGAAAAAAAGGAAATAAAAGGAAGGCCTCGAAAAAAAAGGAAATAAAAGGAAAAAAGGAACCGCAACAGGCCTGAATATGTCATTTCTAGTGAAAGCGGAAGTTAAAAGTTTTCGCTCAAGCAGATCAATGGCGAAGGGCAGAAAAGAATACACCACCACCAGAGATGAAAAACATAGGTTGTAGCCAAATCTAAATTTGCGAATTTTGTGATCTACAAGATCTGTAACAATATGAACTTATGCAACTAAAATTTACAACACCGTCCCTTTCTCAAATAAGGCAAACAAAATTTAGATAATTTTATGCACTCATAACAGGAATCATTTCGGATACATATTGTACGGAGTTTAAAGTCTAAAGTTATAAAATAAAAAATTCATGTTTTGTAGAAAGCACCCAGTTCAAAACGAGCATTGCAATCCACGCATATGTTCTGCCATGCCACATTTCTGTATGCCACAATTTGTGTGTATGCCACAGTTTATCAGTAGTGTTGTGCGTTGGCCGTCCAAGGCCGCATGCTCCTGTGAAACATTTTTCCAAATTCAATATTGGTAAAATTACAAAAAATCACTAAGAATGGACAAATTCAAGTTATGTAAACTTTAAATAATTGAAATTTCTTTAAAATTACAACGAAGATAGAAAACTTTTTGAAGAGTTAGGGTAAGATGGTAAAATGTGGTAAACCTTTGGGAAATAAGAGGAGGCCTATTTACGAAGGGGGCCCTCGATTGGGGGGGGCGCGAAATCGCAGATAGGGCACCCCCACCAGTGGGGAAGGGAATGAGATAAGTTATCAGCTCAGTTCAGCTCATAAGGGTACAGCAAAAAGGTACGTTTCGAAATTAACCTTTACTTAACCTCTACCTTAAGTTTTCCGGTATGTATTTACAGAAGCTACACTTACGTAATTATGAAAGCAAAATAGCAAAAATAGCAAGAGAAACTAATAGACAAAAAGATAGAGGGCAAAAAACCTGGCGTAGTTATGTATGTAGTTATGTAGTAATGCTTGATGTTTCTTAGTCTTATAACAGACTACTCTAGACCACTGGCGGATCCAGGATTTGGTGATGGGGGCCCTGGGGTTCTATGCAAAAATAAGTAGATAAAAGGTAAAGGTAAAGAACCCCCAGAGAAACTCCTATCCTCATGCGAGAATATACAGGGCGTCGGTGCTCATCCCCGATTACAAGCCACTTGAGCCAGGAGTGCTACCTCTGATGATAGCTGAAACTGTGGAGGAGGGGCCAGCTCCTCAAGACAGATGCCTACGCAGTCTCCTGTTACCTTCCCACATAAGTGGTACCCATTTACCGACCAGTTAAGGATAGACAGCTGGGTTGGCTGGAGCCAACGTTTCCTGTTATAAATAGCCTGTTTCCCCACATATACTACTGGTATAACCAAGAGGTATAACTAAGCTAAAAATGATTAAACACAAGCTTTGGCACGAAATAGACGATTTTTGACCAAAAATTCCGCCGAAGAGGTGAAATTTGTGAAAATTTTGACCGACAATCCTAAACATTTTGCAATTTCTAGGCACCTTAATATTAGAGGGGAGCCAAAAAAGGGGACGGGAACGAGTGGGGGGAAGGGTCGAGTGGGGGAGCCCAAGAAGGCGCACAACCTTTTGGTCGTTTGCTTTTTTTCTATTTTTCTCTTGATTTTTCCTACCTTGAAATCCCGACGGGGGTCGACCGCTCCCCCTAGCCTCCCCCCTGGATCCGCCCTCTTTCTAGAAAATTAAATTCTTAAGGGCGGAGATTGAAAGTTTAGATCAAAAATCCTTAAAACAGGATAATGTCTACGTTCAAAAATCCAATAATCAATCACACTTTGCAGGATGAATCCAGTTTATGTTAGCATTTTTTGACAGATCTGAAGGGGGGAAAAGCAACATTATTTCCATGGTACAAACTGACTCACCACTGTAGTCTTCCCCTTTCGAAGAGTCTTAGTTCGAGTACGACCGGCAGTCCTGGACTGGCTTTTGTCATCACTAGGATCAGCACTTTTATCGCCCTAAATACAAATTAAAGGACTCCCAATAACAAGAACAAAAAGTGCTCCTTCGTCGCATGTAAAATACATATGAGTCTTCGTAGGCAGGTTGTACGTAAGCAAAAACTAGCCTGTAAAATACATGAGTTCCGTAGGGAGGTTGTAAATTAAGGAAAACAAGTTGCAACCGCTTAACATATGAGCCTGTCCTACAACGAGGCTCATATTGACGTATGTCATAATACGAATAATTTGCAGATATATATTTCACTTTTATATATAAATACATACTGCATAAAGCTTTTCATTACAAATTCTCCTTCATATATAGAATGTTGATCAGTCATTATAGTGTGCATATGCTCAATACGCTACGCCATGAGGCGCTCTGACTCACAGCCAAGTGGGGACGCATTCTGCGTGTGTATAATGTGAAAGTGTTTCGAGAATGCATTAGAAGTGTGCCATAGTGTTTCAGGAAACATCAGGTTGCATGTACAGTTCACCTTGAGCAGTCGTAGTTCACTTCAGTCCATTTCTTCTGGGCCACGACGTCTATTCATTTTTCCGTAATGTGGATGAAGCTGAGGTTCTTTAATGAGGCTTTAATGTGGAATGCACTGTGACGCCAAATATGAGCCTCGTTGTAGGACAGGCTCATATGTTAAGCGGTTTGCAACTTGTATTCCTTAATTTACAACATCCCTACGGAACTCATATGTATTTTACAGGCTAGTTTTTGGTTATTTACAACCTGCCTACGAAGACTCATATGTATTTTACATGCGACGAAGGAGCACTTTTTGTTTTCTATTATTTTATATATGTATGCTCATGAAGGTACGTATGTATAGATATCTTTCAACAGTAGCAAGCAAGCCAACCGCAGCACTCCACAACCACTTTGAGCATGCAGTTCTATGACAAATATTGCTCAGCTCGCTCAGGGCTTTCATCAAATTTGACCACTTTTGAAAAATTTCATTTTTGACCGAAAATCGCCTAAGTCCCCACCCCACCCCACCACAGCACTCTATAGCCACTTTGGGTATGCAGTTCTATGACAAAAGTTGCTCAGCTCTACCAAATTTGACCACTTTTGAAAATTTTCATTTTTGACCCCATGACCTCCCACCGACCTGACCCTCCAGATGGTAAAGTGGAACCAGCACAGCAAGATGGGTGGGTCAGACGGCAAAACGGACACCGGGAATGAGCTGGGCGCACCAGAAAACCCCTATAGACAAAGTTTGGAGGGGCAAAGTAAAGCCTACTATGGACCTCCGGGAAGCGGTTACCGACATGACCCCTCAGACGGTCAAGTGGAACCAGCCTAGCTACTTGGGTTACTCGGGCAGCAAAACTGATAGCGGGAATCGATTCTCCGTCCCAAAAAACCTTTGTATGCAAAATTTGAGCCACCCATGTAGCAAAATAAGCGAAAAAATTAAGTTCAAAGTTCGACCCAAAATTCACAAACTTTGGCCGGCCAGTACCGAAAAATTACGCACGAAGACGGAAAATCATATAGCATTTGAACGACCCCGATATTATGTGTACTGTTTAACCATATAGTCAGTATTGCCCCATATATAGCCCAATCTGACTTATTAAGGCGCCTTTGAAGCATACTTTTTGGCCATTTTAGCGTTTTTGGCCGACTTTGGCCCCAGCCAAAAATTTTTTCCGGCCCTGGGAGGCATAAAAACTAGCTTATTTTCTTATTTTTGATTTGTACTACAAGAACATATATATGGGTTTCATAGGCAAAAATTTTTCTATCTGTAGTTATTCAAGCTACAAAACCCCCTTATGAGACATCAAAAGCGAGAAACCGGAAAAAACGTCACTCTCGTAAGCGATTTTTGGCATAATTTTTAACGGAAAGTGGTACGGGGATGAAACTTCAGGAACATACTAAACTCGACACGTACAATTTTTTGCGCACATAATCTGCGCAGCCTTGTTTTACACGGTCATTCGACCATTTTCACACATATTATAGGGGTCGCTACCGCGATCCCTATGATAATACGTCTACATTGATGGATCTTCTAAACATCTGCTTAAACTTCTCCCCACCCAGACTCCCAGTGATAGGCTGGACTTTTGTGGACCTTGTGGACTCCCCTCTTGACTCTCCTTAGAAAAGAACAAAAAGAACAACAGAAAGATTTTCTGCAAAGAATTTCAAGTTTTTCAATGGAGAAACGCTAAACGCGTAAAGATAATCGCAACAGCACGTTCAGAACGAATTCAATAGTGAGTGAAGGGCCAGGAGCTCATAATTTTGAAAAGAGCTGTCCTAAGGAGCCGTCCTCTACTGGAGGCTTGGCTACCAACACCCGAATTTGATCAAGATCCAATCTAACTCCATAAAACCGTTAATAAGCGGTGACTACAGCAATACAAAGGGTTTCTTGCAACCCGCCCTGGATTCGCCAGTACAGTAAAGGCTAGTGTTGTGCGCTGAACAAATTGCCCGCTCCGGAGCTCCGGCCGGAGCGGGCTGTCGCGGAGCTCCGACTGTTTGTGGAGGTTAAAATTGTAAAAATTTTATTTTAAGCTAAGCAAATCATTTTTGCAATGAAAAGCACGTCTACTGACTGCTTGCTATATAGCGCTTCGCATTTTATGTTCAGAATCTGATTCGTTTGCTATACACATTTGTTCTACTTGCTAGCCAGAAACCGAATCATGCAACAGTCTTGAGAAAGCAGAAAAATTATTAAAAATAATTACGAGCACTAATTCATTGTTCTTACGCACTGTTCGTGAGACTACAGCAAGAAATCATAAAAACTCTTCAAATATTTTATTATTATCCAAGTTATGAGCAACAGACAGGCATCAAAGCTTGAAAATGGCTGCTCCGGGTACCCGGAGCTCCGGAGCAGAAGCCCGCTCCGGAGCACCGAAAATCGGAGCTCCGTCGGAGCGGAGCTCCGGCGCACATCACTAGTAAAGGCGCTGTTAGTCAAATGAAAAGGTTAGAATAAACGATAACACAGAACCAAATATAAAGCGAAGAAAATTCGGTAAACTCAATCATATGAATACAATAAATTTACGTACTGTAACGTCTTCAGGAAGCGGGGGATGGACAGCTACAGTTACCGTTACAGTCGTTCCACCGGCGCCAGCAACTGGGCTATCCTTGTGACTCTGTCTTCCTGCTGAGCCAAACAGATCCGGTGAAGATTTGTCAGTCGCAGCAGATTCCTTGTCTGCAATAAAAACAAAAAACAATTTCTCTTTACAATAAACATCTAAAAACCAAACAGAAAACCTAAATGTTACAACAAAATATTCTCAAAATAGTGATTCTATTGGTTTGTTATCGTCTTGAATCAGAAATAATTGGACAAACGGGAAAGAGAAATCAGTTGGAAATATTGTATCGCAATATGTCAATATTGCAAAATTATTGAAAACCAAGATTTCTCTTCTTTTAAAACACTAATTTTAGTAGAAACCAGCTCCAGCAGCCTCTCATAAGTACGGCAAAAAAATAAGAAGAACAACCGTGAAAAATTATTGAAAACCAAGATTTCTCTTCTTTTAAAACACTAATTTTAGTAGAAACCAGCTCCAGCAGCCTCTCATAAGTACGGCAAAAAAATAAGAAGAACAACAGTGAAAGATGCAAGCCAAGAATAATTAAGAATCCCTGGTCGGCTATACCAAAGGATTATATATATATATATATATATATACAAGTAACAAAAATGCTCCGCACAAAAGGGGATAATATGTGTGTTGGGCCTATGTCTATCCTTTAAATTCCGGTTGAGAAAGGCATACATCCGACAACGCAAAAGTTGCTCAGCTCACTTAGGGCTTTCATTTGATAACAAATTTTACCACTTTTCAAAAATTTTATTTTTGACCCAAAATCGCCCAAGTCCTCACCCCACCCCACCTCAGCACTCTACAGCCACTTTGGGTATATATGCAGTTCTATGACAAAAGTTGCTCAGCTCGCTTAGGGCTTTCATTTGGTATCAAATTTGACCACTTTTGAAAAATTTTAGTTTTGACCCAAAATCGCCTAAGTCCCCACCCCACCACAGCACTCTACAGCCACTTTGGGTGTGCAGTTCTGTGGCAAAAGTTGCTCAGCTCACTTAGGACTTTCATTTGATATCAAATTTTACCACTTTCTAAAAATTTTATTTTTGACCCAAAATCGCCTGAGTCCCCACCCCAAAAGTTGTTCAGCTCACTTAGGGCTTTCATTTGATACCAAATTTGACCATTTTTGAGAAACTTTATTTTCGACCATTTGACCCTCACACCCGACTGACCCTTCAAACGGCAAAGTAGAACCAGCCCAGCAAAATAGGTACGTCGGACGGCAAAACGAATACCGGGAATGAGCTGGGCACACCAGAAAACCCCTATAGACAAAGTTTTGAGAAGCCAGGTAGAGCCTACTATGGACCTCCAGGAAGCGGTTTCCGACTTGACCCTCCAGACGGCAAAGTAGAACCAGCCCAGCAATATGGACACGTCGGACGGCAAAACGGATACCGGGAATGAGCTGGGCACACCAGAAAACCCCTATAGACAAAGTTTTGAGAGGCCAGGTAGAGCCTACTATGGACCTCCAGGAAGCGGTTTCCGACTTGACCCTCCGGACGGCAAAGTAGAACCAGCCCAGCAATATAGACACGTCGGACGGCAAAACGGATACCGGGAATAAGCTGGGCACACCAGAAAACCCCTATAGACAAAGTTTTGAGAGGCCTGGTAGAGCCTACTATGGACCTCCAGGAAGCGGTTTCCGACTTGACCCACCCGACGGCAAAGTGGAACCAGCCCAGCAGGATGGCTGGGTCTGACGGTAAAACTGACTGCGGGAATCGATTCTCCGTGCCAGAAAACCATTGTATGGAACATTTTGAGTTTCAAAGTTAAATAGATAGCGAGAAATTTCGATTTTTCATTTTTCGGATTTTCGCCATCTTTGACGGGCCACTGTGGTCGCCAGGGAAGTGATAGAGAAACGCAACCTGGACCGTTAGTTAGTTCAATATATGTAATTTCTGAATATAAAAAGAAATCAGCTCCAGCTCGTAACGTTCGACCTGAGCGATGACCACAAAAATGGTCACTTTTCGCTATGAGCCGACTTTGCGGCGCCGCTGCGGCACTGTGGCGCAGCTGCGGCGCAAAAAAGTTGTGATTCTTAAATTCTTTAGAGGGTACTACTAGACCCCATAGCCCTTTAGGTTGGTCCACCGCTGCAGATCACGTGAAAGCGGCGAACATTATGTACAATACAACCATCAAATAGGAGAAACCGGAAAAAAACATCACCGCCATAACCGGTCCGGGGCGCAACTTTTTAACGGTAAGTGATACGGGGCTGAAACTTCACAGACATACTAAACTCGATGTGCTCTACAAATTGCGCATGAAATCTGCGCAGGATTTTGGGCAGCTTCTGCGCAGCTTATTTTACACTGTCTCCAGCCACTTTTCACACATATTATAGGGGTCGCTGCCGCGACCCCTATGACACATTCATGTCTCCAAAGACTAGATTCACATTGACAAAGTCTCGACTTCCGAAGTTGCAAGTTATAGACACTTGTGTAGAAACGTTTCCATAACAACTTGCATAACTAGAACTTGAAAAGATAAGAAGTGAAACACTGATGATCTCTACTCGAGTATGCTTGAATTCAGGCATATTCCACAAAACAAAAAGTACTACAAAAACTGGCATTTTTAGTGGGGGTCTCCAAATAGGTGTAAGGTGGGGGGTGGGAGGGGGTAGCCCCCAGCATTTTTTTCAACCCTCCCCCTAAACCCCCAAAACTTTGGGGGGGTCCCCCCCAACAGGGGGGATGGGGTAGTCGCGCCGGCGGCGCGAAAAATGGCCAAAATTTGGGTATTTTTTGGTAAAATTTGCAAAAATTATATATCCTAACTTAAGTATTTGTTAGTGATCGGCACCGGATATTTTTTCATATATATCCGGATATTCGACTATTTTGCTATATATTGTATATATAATGTACATATATATTATATATATATGTATATATTATGTATATATTATAGCAAGCTTAACAAAAAAGTCAAAATTTGGTTGTTTGGCTAGAACTTTCGCAAAAAACTAAACCAAATTGATTACTTTGAGGTGGATGGATAGGTCTTGGGCTAAGCTCTAAACCACCCCAGCTTCGTTGCACTACGACCTACCAGTAAGTTGCAGTACACGAGAGTATAGGGGGGTGGGGCAACTTGGAACAAAAATTTTGGTAGAAATGCTACCATTCGTCATAGCCCTGACTGATCTTAGACAAAATTATGCATATCGACACTGCGAGCTCGGGGCTACATGGAACTACAGCGGTTTTGCTATATATTCAAAGCGTTAGTGCACTACGACAATAAACGTGTCGTCCCAAGTTAGAAATTCTAAGTTGCCCCGCAGTGCAACATGGGATGAAGGTGGCGATCGGAAGCGGTTTCAACCAGCTAGCATTAGTTTCTTTGGCTAAAATCGAAGGAAACTTTATCTAAAATGTAGAGGACTGGGCTTATTCTAGGGATTTTTTCTTGGGGGGGGCTCTTTGGGGGGGCCTCGGGGGGGCGAGTCATTTTTTTTGGGGGGGGGGCGAAAATTTTTCAAAATTTTTCTAAAAACACGCTAAAAATTGCGCTATTATTATAGCAATGGCAAAAAACAAGCGGATTTAGTGCTTAAATAGGCAAAAATCGACTAAAAACCTCCGGCGAAGCCGGAACATTTTTTGAAAATTTGGCCTTCTGAGCGATTTTTTCAGGGGAAAAGTTGGTACCAAAAGGGGCACCCACTTTTTGGGGGGGGGATTTTTTGGGGGGGGACGATTTTTGGGGGGGAAGGGTGTTTATGGGCCCCCCCCAGTAGAATAAGCCCAGGAGGAAGTCGAGGCGAACAAAATGATACCAAAACCGCGCAGTAATTAGAAATGCTTCAAGCGATAAGGCGTCCCAAAGCCAATTTTCTGTTTGGCAAAGCCAGCAAAGTGCATGGTTCATGCGGACTTTTCAGTTTCAATTTCCAAGTTTTTCAAGGTTTTCAGCGGCGATTTTCCAGGTTTTGTGTTTTTAAATTTTGACTAAATTTGTGTAAATCTAGAGCATTTTTGGGGAACCAGGATCTTAAAACCAGCGATGCACTAGACTCAAGCCCGACAACCAGGCCTCTGTCCCGTCATATATACTGGCTTATTTTTAGGCAAAAATTTATGGGGGGGGCTTCATGGGGGAGGGCCCCCCATTGATGGGGGGGCAGACCCAAAATGGGGGGGCATATTTTGAAAAAAATTTTCGAATTTTTGCGGGTTTTTCGTTTAAAAATTTAAGTGGTTTTTAGGCTAAAATAGTGAAAATTTCGTTAAAAACCCGGCGAAGCAGGAAAAATTTTTGAAAATTTAGAGTAAAAATGGTAAAAGTTGGCAATTTTTGGGGTTACGGGGGTGGGAGGTCGGAATTTATGGGAGGGCATTTCATGGGGGGCTCCTCGAATGGGGGGGGGGAGGTCGCCGAATTGGGGGCGGCCACCCACCCCCCCCCCCCCCAGTATCCCCAGTAAAAATAAAAGGGCGGCCCCCCACCCCCCCACCCCCCCAGTAAAAATCAGCCAGTCATAATTAAAGTAATGGTAAATCTGGGCTCGGGTTTTCCGGAAAATGCGGAAAACTAGCTTTTTCCGCTTTTCCAGCGTTTTTCGATAAACCCAATGGCTTTAAACTGCTTCTGGAGCGCTAAGAAGGTCAAATTTTAACGAATTAAAGCATTAAACAGTATTTTAAAGCTACAAATATAAATCGAGGCCGCTTCACAGAATTATTGGAATTTTCAACTTTCAAATATATACGTATAATTTCGAAAACTTTCGGAAAATTTTCAACAGTTTTGCAAAATTCTCAGAAATATTTGAACTTATCGGTTTTTGCAGTGACCATCGTGCGGTAACTATTAGCATTTTCAATCAGTTTTGGAAATATGAAGGCTAAAAGTAGGTTAAATCTTTACAATACTTGTAATTCGTTAAATTTCGAAAAAAGTAGTGTTAAAGTGTTAAAAATACAAATCTAGTGCTAAAAAATGTAAAAGACCCTTCCAAACTCTGAAAATATGTGTATATATATATACATAATGACTACTCAATGAAAATAGTTTTTAATATTTTTACAATTTACATTCCTATTACATATTTTTAATTTCGACGGCGTAAATTTACAAAAATCGCTTTTCCGTGTTAAAAACGCAATAAAAGCTTATAGTAGTTTTAAAATCAGATTAGAGTCTTAGTCTCATTTTACGCACCGTGCATGTTGAATTGCGTATAATGTTAAACTATAAATAGCAGACGAAAAATAGATACGCAGGGGCACTAGCGCAGCCAGAAAAATTTTCGAAGGGGGAATGCAAAAATTGTCCGGAGGGAATCTGGGGGCGGAACCCGCCAGGAGCCGAGAAATTTTTCTATTTTTGACCTTCGTGGAATTTTTACAGAAATGTTTTGAAAAATGGGCGTTTTCCACATGGCACGGAAAAAATCCTGGAGGGTCCACAATTTCTGGGGGACTTCCCCCATTCCCTTCTGGCTACGCGACTGCGCAGGGGTCTGGGGCGCAGTCCCCCAAACGATGAAGAGAATCTTAATTTCGGAGAAAGTTCGTTAAAAACTTTGAATTCTTTTGCGAACAGTTAAGAATAATGCGCATTTTAGTCTGCTATGTCAAGTCAAAATAGAAACAAAAACAAAACATATATATACATATATAGTACATGTGCTTAGGCAGAAAATATATATATATAAGCAACTGCAGACAAAAGAATGAATGTGGAATCGAAGAAGTAAGCGGGGGTCTGGGGGAGGCAGCCTCACCAAGAAGCCAGCGTCCAAACAACAGCAAATAGTCTCAATCAATTCAGACCACCCTTGAATATCCAACTATCAAATTTTTCGGCTGCGTATTTTTAAGCACGATTGCGTAAATGCGTAGAATTTACGCAAAAATCGTGCAACCAAAGGGAATTTTGGGTGGGTGAGGAGCCCCACAAAAGTAAAAGAATTTTTTAACGCAGGACCTCCTGGATAAATTTTCAGTATGATTTTCGGTAATCGTAATAATTATTGGTACTATTCGCCTTTTAGGGTAAAATTTTCAGTTTTCTGTGTTATGAAAATAAAATTTAAAATAAGAAGTTTAAAAGGCGTATTGCTATAAAACCCACAGTACCAAGTAGAAAATTATGTACAAACTGTGAGTGAAAAGCTGACAAACCGGGCTATATATAGTCAAGCGGGAAAAAAAACCCACTTTTCAGATTGTTGGCCAGAACTTTTTAATGGTTTGACATATCGAAATGCTGATTATACAGGTAGCTAGGCCTAGTCGTAAGCTTTCTTATGAGCTATAGAACACCTCTGTAGGGTGTGCCGTTAGCGAGAAAAATTGTCCCAAACTGGCGGGAAAAAAACCCAATGCGGGAAAAAAAACCCATATGCGGGAAAAAAAACCCACCCCAAAAATTTTTGGCAAGCTGCCAGGAGCATTTCTAACCATTCCAAATGAAAGAGCGGGTTGTTTTTAGTACAACTGCATCAAAATATATTAGTTTTTGTATTAAAATTGAGGTCATATGGTCATTTGAAAATGTTGTATCTTTAACACATAAACATAGGCAAATTTTGGAAATTTTTTAAAATTGTTTATTTTCGGCAGTTTAAGCATCCTATCGTGTAGAAAACGTGTTTTTCTTGTATTTAGAGCCAAACTAGATCCATTTTAAGGCAAAAATAAGCATTTTTGGTCAAAATTGAAATTTTGGCTTGAAATGGCACCGTGTCCAATTTAGACCCCCTGGACCACCCATAACAGTACGAACCCAGGTAAAACCTATACCAATTTAATCTATAGGCTCTATTAAACAAAAGTATGTATTGGTTTGACCTTTCCGGTCAATGGTTAGAAAAAAAATTTAATTTTGAAAAGTGGGTTTTTTTTCCCCGCCGTGGGTTTTTTTCCCGCCAACTCCAGGTCACCCCCAGGTCGCACCGGAGGGGTCAGAGCAGTGTGACATATATCATCATGAAGCGCAACAGATGCCCTACAGGTACATATAATCCGCTTTGGTCTAAGTCTTTCCAGTAGTTCAGGGTGGCCCACAAAATTCGCCAAATTTCGGCACTTGGTCGGACCAAAATTTTCGAAAATTTCAAAGTCCCAAAAAATTTGCTGGGAAGCAGTGGGAGCGACAATAATACACCCTCCAGGGTTATTTTGGATGCTCTTCAAGATAGGCTATTAAAATCCTAGATAGCTCATACCGGTAAGCCCACACTGGGGGTGGGTTTTTTTCCCGCATTGGCGAGTGGGTTTTTTTCCCGCTTGACTATATATAAACAAAATCACAATTCGCACAATTTTTTTCATTTTTTCATAAGAAACTTGGTGAAATTTTGCAATCAATCAGCAAATTCCAGGTTTTTCCAGGTGGTTGCCCAAATTCCAGGTTTTTCCAGGTATTTCCAGGTTTTTCCAGGTCGCATGAACCCTGTAAGTGGAACCAGCCCAGTAAAATTGGTGGGTCGGACGGCAAAGCGGACACCGGGAATGAGCTGGGCGCACCAGAAAACCCATATGGACAAAGTTTTGAGAGGCTATGCACAGTCCTATGCGGTGTTCTTGGAAGTCGGTACCTCCTTGACCCTCCCGACAGCAAAGTAAAACCAGCCCAGCAATATGGGTGGGTCCGACGACAAAACTGTTTACGGAAATCAATTCTGCGTGCTAGAAAACCTTTGTGTAGAAGATTTGAGCGCTCAAAGTTGAATAGATAGCGAGAAATTTCGATGTTTCATTTTTCCAATTTTCGCCACTCCCTGAGCCGACTTTGCGGCGCCACTGCGGCGCTGTGGCGCACCAGAGGCGCAAAAAAGTAGCGATTCTTAAATGGCGCATGGGGTACTACCAGACCCTATACCCCTTTAGGTCTGGTCTCCGCTGCAGATTACGTGAAAGAGGCGTAAAGTCAGAATAATACGACCATTAAATAGGAGAAACCGGAAAAAACATCGCCGCCATAACTGGTCCGGGGCGCAACTCTTTAACGGTTAGTGATACGGGGCTGAAACTTCACACACATAATAAACTCGATGTGCTCTACAATTTGCGCCATGAAATCTGCGCAGGATTTTGCGCAGCTTATTTTACACTGTCTCTAGGGACTTTTGACACATATTATAGGGGTCGCTGCCGCGACCCCTATGATACATAGACACCAGGTATATATATTTACATAAATACTAGTGGTGGGCACTGGATATCCGGATAATTTTTTTATATATATACGTATCCGGATAATATCCGATTTGAGAAAAATATCCGGATATCCGTGTATATACATTTCAGTCAAAACAATGAAAAATAACAAATTATTGACAAAACTTTCAAAAATTGTAAAATATTTTTCAAACGAAGGTTGCGGCTTGGTTGCATGATAGACATTCACAGCCTGCCGAAAAATTGAATTTTTTAAAAGCAAAGTAGAAAAATTTTCTTGAAGTTAAGCTTGGAATAGGCGGATAACCGGATATCCGTTAAAGCAAAATAGTCGAATATCCGGATATATATATATATATATATATGGAAAAATATCCGGTGCCGATCACTAACAAATACTTAAGTTAGGATATATAATTTTTGCAAATTTTACCAAAAAATACCCAAATTTTGGCCATTTTTCGCGCCGCCGGCGCGACTACCCCCTCCCCCGTGTTGGGGGAGGGGACGCCCCCCCAAAGTTTTGGGGGTTTAGGGGGAGGGTTGAAAAAAGTGCTGGGGGCTCCCACCCCCTCCCACCCTCCACCTTACACCTATTTGGAGACCCCCACTAAAAATGCCAGTTTTTGTAGTACTTTTTGTTTTGTGGAATATGCCAGAATTCAAGCATACTCGAGTAGAGATCATCAGTGTTTCACTTCTTATCTTTTCAAGTTTCAAGTTCTAGTTATGCAAGTTGTTATGGAAACGTTTCTACACAAGTGTCTATAACTTGCAACTTCGGAAGTCGAGACTTTTTAAATGTGAATCTAGCCTTTGGAGACATGGATATATAATATATACACACACACACATATATATATATATATATACAAGTAGGAAAAATGCTCCTTGCAGTCGCATGTAAAATGCAATATGAGCTATGAAGGTCAACATTTAAATGTGTCAAGGACAAGATTTAAAACTTCTAATATGAGCCAGCATCTAAATCGGTAAAGGACAAGCTGTAACTGGCTAATATGAGCCGCTACGTTTCTCTTGGGCTCATATTGACGCTCGCTGCCGTGGTTTCAACGGCCGGCTTAACATCACGACGACATCTTACCATTTTCCCTACAGACTCTTTACTTTTATTCACAAGTCTCTGAACAAATCCTCATCGATTTGCGTAATATCAATAGCTTCATGTAATGTTTGGTTACAGATGTCCTGACTGAATCTAATTTTGCTAGCTCAAACACCGAATTTAAGGTATCTGAAAACTTTATACAGCTAAAGTTCTCCCCCTAAAGTTTTCTAAAGCTAAAGTTGTATTAGGTGGAATATATTTGGCATATACCACTTTTTGTTGAGAAAATAGATTGGCAGCAGTATTCATTGAAACTTGTCATAGCAACTAACTTATGTATCCAAAACATGTCATAGTAATCAAAACGTATGATATTTTTCAAACTTTCTAAAGTTACATTTTAGCTTTCATATTTAACGGATGTTATCTTTGAAGAATTCGTTTCTTTAGTTTTCAACATCCTCCGCCGGGCCAGTAGAGCTGAAATCTGTGTCACCGTCCAGCTCGAGTGGAACCAGCTCTCGTACGCCACGTCGTGAAAAGTTTCCATTTGCCAGTTGAACTCTGACGTAGCGCGGAAGCCCATCCGAGGGTGGTAGTATATCAGTTAGCCTACCCAACACCCAGGTGTTTCTTGGGGTATTGGCCTTGAGTAGATACACTTGGCCAACTTTAGGAAGCCAGGTCTTCTCCCCTTTCCTGTTTTTGAAATAGTTCAGATGGGACTCTCTGAGTTCTTGTAAATAGAGCTGACTCCAGACTGCCCAAAATTGATCCATTCTTTTCTGTATCAGGGAATAATATTTCAAGCAGTCAGTCTTTGACGGCCCTGTAGGATCGTAGGTCGGATCGGTGGTCGATTCTTCTGGGGGAGGCAAATTCAGGCGCGTAGATGGGGCAACGAAGTATGCTGGGGTTAGCAGGTTGAGGTCCCTATAACTGCTGTTCACGCGCAAGAGTGGACGGCAGTTCAGAGTAGCTTCTATCTGACATATGACCGTGTTGAGCACGTCTTCTGAAGCTTTTGTTTTTCACAAGGTTTTCCTAATCGCTCTTTTGACGAGAGCTACCAACCTTTCGTAAAAGCCCCCGAACCATGGAGAAGATTCTGGAATAAATTTCCAGCTCGCTTGCTTTGAAGAGAAGTAGGTATCCAGTTTTTCTGTTGCCGCTGGGGTGAAAGTTTGCCCCCAAATGGCACCAAATATTTCGGATGCTTTTGTGAAATATTTAGCGTTGTCCGATAAAAAACTAATTGGGGTGCCCCTTCTTGCTATGAAGCGTTTTATCGCGTTAAGAGCTGACTCTGCCGTTGAATCAGC
>JASAND010002355.1:0-11632 GCA_030248195.1 Trissonchulus latispiculum
CCAATATGAGCCTCGTTGTAGGACAGGCTCATATGTTAAGCCGTTGCAACTTGTTTTCCTTAATTTACAACCTCAACGCCACTCATATGCATTTTACAGGCTAGTTTCCGTGTTTGTACAACCTGCCTGAGAGTACTCATATGTATTTTACATGCGACGAAGGAGCATTTTTGGTTCTTGTATATATCTATGCTTAGTCGCTTGCTCAAGCTCAAAGGCATTTGAGGATTTTTTTACGGTGAATTTACCCTCAGAAAGAACTCCAACATACAGAAGGTTGTGCTTATCTCTTATTACAACTCAAATGATGATAACATTTGGCATTTGTGCCTGAGGATGCCTGTTTACTATCCCACCTGCTACGTGACACGCATTCACCGACCAATAATTATGGATGGATGGATGAGTGGATAGGCCGGGAGACCAAGCGAACCGATATGGGCTTAGTTCCTTGCTGTAGGCGTTTCGTGAAAACCTTGTGGCTACGGGGACTCGAATCTCTTCAGGCTGCCAGATCCGCAGACGAACGAATAAACGGCTCGGCCGTCTCTACAGTCTTTTACCCTGTGCTTCTACTGATATTATACTTTCACCGTTCGATGTCTACTACACATATATGCAAATTGTACCGCTAACGTACCTGCCTTATCTGTTTATTTCAGGAAGAAATAGATCTTAGAATGGTTGAATGTAGTAGAGTGGAAAATGGTACGTATGAGATGAGTATTAAATTTTGGCATGTTCTTCCATTGTAGTTTGATTTTTGATTATTTGTATCACCTCATCTCAAACTTTTCTTTAACAATTTCGTTTTATGCATTGGGTAATCGCATTTACGTTCTCGTGTATTTATTTAGATCGATTAAATACGGTAGATTTTTGTCTTGGTGGCATTGGAGAGCCTGTATTTAGAACTTGCGAGAGGGAAAGAGACAAGCTTGTTTTTCAAATAGTAAGCTGAATCCTTTGTTCAATGTAAAATAAATTGTCCTTTGTAAAATGTACATTGGATGGAAGATATCTGAGGGACGGACCTACCCAGGTCTGGAGTGGGGCAAGTGGGGCTACAGACAGCATAAACGTCCGGCGAAGCTGAAAAATGTTGCAAATTTAACCTTCAAAATTTTAATCTTCACGGTACTTTTGGGTTCTGGGAGGGGGAGGCCCGAATCATGGAGGGTCGCATCCCATAGCACTCCACTCCACACCACCCTTTCTGTAGGAAACTGAACTGCTAAGTTTTATCTATCATCACTGGAAACAATTCTAACGGTCTAATTGCGACGGGCCCCCTGATCCTCCTGATTCAACCGTAAGCCTTTCTGTGTACTATCTATGAATATTTCACACAAAAATTTTGCACTGTTAGATTGTCAAAGCCTGTCTTTAGTTTTTGTTTTATTAGTTTTAATCCTACCCTTTCTAACAATAAATCATAATTTGTTGTATTTTGTTGTTGGATTCATTAGGGCACAGCCTCTCCAGAACGTGCTGTTCTCACTGGCAAATTGGTGTAAGTTTAGCATTTTCCGTATCTAAGTTGTTTTTTGCTATTGTTAGTGAAAATTGTTGTATATACTGATCTATTATGGAATAGAAATAGGAATTACATTGTGCGAGATGATTGACATAAGTGCATTGGTTTGTTTGCATATACGGACCATGCATTAATATAGGGAGGGATCCTTAGGGGGCTTGTCCCAAAAAATTTGAACAAAACATTAGTTTTTCAGAAACAAATTAAAAATTTTGTTTATATAGGCAAATTTTCACAGAAAATTAACAAAATTTACTAAAAACTTCGAAGCGAAGACGGAAGGGTTTTAAAAGATTTCTGTGATACCAAAGACCTATTATTTTCGGCATTTTCCTATCCCTTGCATTCCCAATTTTTCCTTTGTTCGTAGCCCTTGCCGCGTACAGGGCTCGTACCGTGTCCGGGACAGTTTTTTGTTCCAAAATGTGTTCTTTGGAACAGAGTTTTTTCCAAAAAGAACAAATCTTTTCAATAAAGAACAATAAAAGAACATAGAAAAGGGAATAGGGGCGTTTACATGCTTGGAAGAGATAGATGTTTATGGAAGGGCCTCCACTAAATCGGTAAATCCAGGTTTCTTACGAATTTCGGCCATGTCATGCTCTTTCTGGAATTTCATATTTCAGTGAGAACGACGTCTCCGCCGTAGATGTGAACATGGGCTGTCCAAAATCATTTTCTATTCAGGTTTCATTTTTATATATAGCGATCTCTTCTTCTCTGTTTCTTGTTTGTTATGCATATATCCTTCTTCTTGTTACTTACGCTTAAGGTGCTGGTATCGGTTTGTGTAAATTTGAACCTATAGGCTTCAATTCTCTATGAAAGTAGGTGAAACTTTCCAAATATATTGTTTTGGTGCTCTTTAACATTCTGGGACAAGTTCCGCTTAGCTAGGTGAAAAGATAATTTTTAGTTTTGCCTTTATTCTCTCAGTGTGTAGTCCATACACCAGATTGGTTGGTATGGCTGGAAAGAGTACCCAAATTTGAACATTTCTGCTTTACAACCCTTGCGCTATCTCTAGTAGCTAAGTCAGTATAAGCAAAAAACGATTTTTGGGGCCCAAAAATGGCAGTTTTCGAGAAAATCAGTTTTTTCAAAATTACTGTCAAATCGTACGGACAATTTTGGTTTATTTATACTCGATGGATACACAGTCTCATTGCACATTTTATCAACGACAATTAGCTGGACTTCGTTGCTTTAAGCTAGAGATTTAGCCGAAAAACCATTTTGGCAAAATTGCAATTATTTTGTTTTGAACATAGATTTCTCAAAAACTACTTGATGGAATCGGTCTGCACAAAAGGATGCCACCACCTTAAAATGTTATACTCCTTATACTAGGCTACAGCTTTCTTTTAGGTGATCTTTGTTTATTGAGAGTGAATTGTTTGCACAGATTTTTAGTACATTTGATTTCACTATACTTACTATTTTTACTATTTTCGCGGGTATGCTATTGTTTTAGGGAGGAATGGGCGCTGCACTGTTGACTCAACCGGATTTAGCAGAGGAGGTAAATACGTTCGTGGTTTCGTTCTTTTTAATAATAGTTTCGTCTGTATTTTTATCTTGAAGGCTATAATTTTATCTGCATACGTAACACTCGTGTTTTGCAATTCGTTTGTTGAGAGAAAAGTTTTTAATTTGTTTTTGATTGCAGATTTTGCTTTCCCTTGTGACTGCGCTAAGGATACCAGTCACTTGCAAAATTCGCATTTTACCTAAGGTGATTTAGCTGTATTTTATATGTATATTGTGGATAGTTTATTACTTTAATAAACAAATCTTAAACAATACGACAAAATTGTTATTCTGAAGCTTCTCTCAATGTTTGCAGATGATTAATGTAGTTAACAGTTTTCAAATACTGGGAATGAAGTTAGCAGCTCACCACCTTGTCATTTGAGAAATTTTTGATTTGACCAAACGCCGCTAAAAACAACTGGATTTTAGGGAATAATTCCAGAAATTCTTTTTACTGCCTCGCACTACGGGTCCCCTCCCCTCAAAGAGATTTGCAAATCTTCCCTCCCCCGCTTTTAAAACCGTCTAAAATATTCCGTGTCATGTACTTGATTGTTTTAATTATGGTGTTTTATTTCATTTTTAGCTGGAGGATAGCCTTGCCTTGGCCCGTCGCCTGGAACGGACCGGGATCTCAGCCCTGACGGTTCACGGGCGAACTCGAGTGGAGCGGCCCCGACACCCGAATCATGACGATGTGATACGAGAGATCAGGCGGGCCCTCTCTATTCCTGTGATTGCCAAGTATAGGCTCAAACAACGTATTATATTAGGGGTTGTTTTTAAAGTGGACGGGGGTTAATATACTAACTTGGCTTAGTTGGGTGAACGTGGTGGGTGAACTGGCCACATTAATAACTCCGCCCCCCCCAAAAAAAAACATTACAGAGCATCACATCCAAAACCAGTGATTGATACCGTTGGTCATGAAAATATTGCCCAGAACAAGTCGCTGTCCGACAGCCAAATTTCAGAAAATTTTCTGATGAAACTCTGCTGCTTTTAGCCTTTTACAATGTATGCTAGAAACATTGTGCGGTTTTTAGCTCACTTCTCCAATTTCTTGTTTCTTGCTTTTGGGTGGTGGGTAGGAAGCACCTCCACCACCGAGAAAATACTGCAGAATAAGCTCACGTCCTCTCTTTTGCTACTGAAAGTTTTGCTTTAAAACTAACTGTGTTAATTGTACCAAGAGTACATAATAATATGAGTGTGCCACTAGGCACTCTGTATGTTGTCTGAGCAAAAATGATGCTCTGTTCGCTAACGGCCCGCGAGCGTAAGCACGTAAACAGAGCGTTCCCCCGTTTCGACTAGGTACTGATTTCCGGGGGGGGGTTAACTAGAGTGTGATTCCGGGGATAATAAATGATAAAAAAAGTGATAAAAATGCCGTGCCGGCCGAGTGGTTAAAGCGTTCGACTTCGGATCCGATAGTCCGAGGTTCGAATCCCCGCTACCACAAAGCTTTCACAAATCCCCTTGAGCAAGGGACTAAGCACATATCGGTTCGCCGTGAGCTCTAGCCAACCCAGCTATCCATCCTTAATTGGTCGGTAAATGGGTACCACTATTGTGGGAAGGTAACAGGAGTCCGTGTAGGGCTTAAAGCCTTGAAGGGCCGGCCCCCATTCCACGGATGTAGTCATCATTTGAGGTGACACTCCTGGCTCTACGGCTGTGTATCCGGGGATGAGCACCGGCACCCCTTGTCCCTGAAGCAGGGATGGAGATATTCTCCAGGGGTCACCTTTACCTTTACCTTTTATAGTACTAATTAGGGGGGGTTCAAGGGTCTAGACGCTCCCTTTTGGGATGACAAAATAGAAAATTTTTGCTATTTTTAAAAACTTTTTGTGCCTTCGGCGCGATAATTTACTTTTTGCAAGAAATAAACGTCCAATGTACTGTTTTTAGGCAAAAATGTCAAAAAATAATTTCTTCAACTTCTGGGGGGCTCCGCCCCTCAGACCCCCCGTTGCATGCTACCTTGGACCCCTCTTTTCAAAATCCTGGGTGCGGGCCTGCTAATTAGCTGTGTTAATTGTTTCTCTACTTGTTGCATTCTCTTTTCAGCGGTGGCTCTGGTCAGATCCAGTGTCAGGAGGATTTGGCTCGATTCCGGGACCGGACTGGCTGTTCAAGTGTCATGCTGGCTCGTTCCGCCATCACCAATCCCTCCATCTTTCGACGAGACTCCTCCTCCGACCTCCTTCCCAAGTCGGCCCTGATCCGGCGATATTTGGAATTGGTAAAGGCGTTCAGGCTCTGTAGACTGATGTAGAAAGTGTTTTTTAAAACGAGTAGTTAGGCAGGATGTACTCTGGTTTTTATTTAGTGGATTGGGGATGGGGTGGGAGGTGCTCCCCATTTTTTCGCCCAGAGAAACCTAGGTACAAGCACAATACGTTCATATTAAGATAATTTTTTAATGTTTTTGAAATAATGCAGCCTTGCCTGCTACATCTTTTGTCTGTAGTGTTGCAAAATTGTTTTCGTTGGCTGTTGACGTTATGCTCATGCGAAACATACTGAATTCAACTCTACGTTTTGGCCCTCTTGTGCTTGTCCTTTAGCGTCCATTGGTTCTTTCCTGTTTCGAACTAAGCCAGTTTTGCCTCAGTGACTGCAAGCAGGCATTTTTCATTATTTCTTTACGCAATCTTTTAGTTCATTTTAGTCTTTTCTACTATTTATGGCATGTGTGGATTGTTTAGGGCGTCGAATATGACTGCTGTCCACAGAACGTGAAATATACGATTCAGTCCATTCTGAAGGAGGATCAACATCAAACCCCAGAGGGTCTCCGGTTGCTTCAGTCTACCACACTTCAGGAAATGTGGTGAGTACCAGACCCCCCTCCCCCGTCTATTTGCAATTTTTTGTGCAAAAGCTTGAAATAAGTCTTCCCATAGTTGGCTAGTGCAGTATCTTCTGTCTTTGACCCTGTCATGCTGAACTGGTGTCTGTTTATGAAAAGCGAGCACGCATTTTGTAGCAAACCATTTATTTGTGTCCCTGTAGTGATTAGCTGATCAGTTGATTGCAGATTTTTTAGTAAATACGTATTATTATTACTAAAGATTATACAATTATTTTGTACCAGTTTTTGACACTCTTATCCTTTACTACTACTTAGTGTATAGTTTTCAAGTGTTTTATTCAGGAAACGACGTGACTTTAATTGACTTGCGCAATCATTGAAGAAAATGTGAAAACTGAATTGCAGCTTTCTAATGTTGTGTGATACTCAATTTCAATTCATTATCTGTGCAAGATATTTATTTTTCGCGATTAGATAAACGTCAGTTAGATTTTTCGACTCTGTTGAGCTTTATTTTATTGCACAACTTTTTACTGTGTCAAATTGCATTGTCAGATTTCGAGCTAAATCTTGGTTTGTTTTCTACGTTTTAGCTATTTTGAGATCATCTGCCACGTTTAGAACCAAATTGCAACAAAATTCTTTGTATATATACCCTCTGATATTTTGCTCGACAAAAATGCTACACTATTCTACTAATCACTTGTAATTTATTGAACTAATCACTTTTATGCTCCAGGGCCCTAGTCAGATATCTTGTAGCAAATTTTCTTACTGCATTTTTAGCAAGTGTTTAGCAAGTTTTCCCTATTTTTCTATGTACGTAATGTACATTTTAGTGATATATTTGATGTGAAAGCAAAGCTTTGGAATGGTATCATATCGAGCGAGTCCCCCACATGTGATCCAGTTCGAAAAGATCTCACGACGGCTGCCCCTCATAATTTTTCCTGCCCCTCCCTGAATAATAATGATTCTATGATTCCCTCTAGTGAGGAGACGGTAGAAATTGATTCAAACCTAATCGCTTTGCCCTGTCAATATATCAGGTACGGTATATACCACAAGTCCCTATCGTGTGTTCGTAATTCATTTGCTCGAATTTCAAATTTTTAAGTTCTAACAATAAGTCAGAGATGATTTGACTACATGGCGCTGGGTTTTCTCTAGGCCGAAAAAAGTGGGGTGGGGGGATAAAATGGGCTAAAAATGCCAAAACTACCGTTAAAATTGTTTGTTTTCTACGTATACCGCTACAACTAAGCTCGAAAGTGCTCAAAAATCGATTTTTAGTACCAAAATAGACGATTTTTGACCACAAATCCTTAAAATTTGGCATTTTCTGGACACCTTATAGTTAGCGGGGGGAATCCCAAATAAGTGGGGGGGGCGCCGCCCCGCCCACCCTCCCCCACTAAAGAAAAGTGGCGTGGTAATCTATTTTGGTTGAGAATCTCAACTCAACTTAACTTAGCTCAATCTCAACTTGAGATAACTATAACGTACTCTTGCTATAACCGCTATAACACAGTTCGAGAAGCCAAACAACGAAACCACCTGGACAGTGTAGTAGGTTTCAGTTAATTTTTATTTGATTTTGTTACATTTTGCATTTTTTGCAGGATTTGTAACTTAATCCAACCATGATTGCTGTATTGTTGTTTACAGAAAGCATTGGTTGGAATCATCGCCTAAGCAGATCCTTTTTCAACATTCTAAGAAAGTTTTCCAGCAGCTGCCCACCTTTGAAACTGTATGCATGATATTTTTTGCAGAAAATTTGATAAATTTAAAGTACTTATGTTATTAATTAAATTAATTAATTCAACATTAATTATTCTGATTTGAGCTATTTTGTGTTTTTCCAATTTTGCAGGAAACATTCTGAGCCCTGCCTTTTCTGCCTAGACAATTATCTTCGTTTTTGTTGAAATTTGTATATTTTATAATTTATTTTTATTTACTAGATTGAACGTCGGGAAGATAAACGATTTCAGTCAATTCTTTGCTGGGGTGACGGCCGCCGATTCACTTCAACCCTATGGTATGTGGCTACCTTATAGCTAGAGTAGACAAACAAAAATAATGCACTCAAAAACGAGAAATAACAAGAATACCAAAACAGTTGTCAAGTTTCTGTTGTCAGTAACAGAATCTGTCTGTACGATGAAACTGCTGTTGACCCTCTCCACAAGTGTGTACCTTGTAAATCTAACAACATCTGCTACTTTGTCGATGTCTAAATGTTGAACATCGTCGATTTTAGGCACATTTTAGAGGGCGAGTGTACAGGTCATTACGCAAATGCTTCTGCGTGCTCTTTTATTGAGGGTGGGGTCATTCAGTATACGTTTGTGCGGAGTTGAGCCGTTAGCGTGCAGAGCATGTACACGGAGCTGATGACATAGGTCCTGCCAGCTGTCATACTCGTATCTATTATGTACTCTTGGTATTTTCTAATGGTTACTTTTTTGGCTAATGCTCTGGGAGATTATTTTATTGTTGGAATTTTTATGGCAGGAGTATTGCCTGAGTAAAAAGTATGTTTCTTTTTTCAGGGAGCGGAATAAAAGATCCGCCGAACAAGCTGCCTCTATTGTTGCAGCGAATCATCTGGGTTTGATTTCTCTCACAAATCGAACTTTGCATTTATAGAATTGTTATTGCTATCGTTATTAATTAATTTATTGTGTTATAAATTTTTATTTGAAGTAAAGAAAGTAGACTGGTAGTAGAGATGGATTGTGGTGTGCCATGCCCGATGAGTTATGCTAAGAGTACATACTGATATAAGTGTGACACTAAGCCAGTCTCTGTTGTGCCTTAGGCCGAATGAAGTTTCCTCAGCAGACAAAATTAAACGGTACCTAAGCTGCTTGCGCAGTTAAAATTTGCTGCACCCAATTAGCAACTTTATTGAAAAATAACGCTAACAGCAATAAACGAGTACAGACTATCGAAAAGTTGGGGCTAAGTGGCAACATCTTACTTAAGTAAATTGAAAATTAAAGTAATGTATATAATATAATGTTTATAATGCAACGTGTTATGTTAGCACGATATTAGGCAGCAAGATAAAATTTTACAACACAGTTGATGCATAAAATTTGTATATTTGAGCTTGGCCAACGGTCAACGGCCAGGTAGTTGGCCGATGGCCATTGGCCGTTGGCCGGCCAAGTCAATTGGCTGAGATTTTCTCGGCCAACAGCAAATGGCTTGGTCAGCCAATGGCCGTGCCGGCCAACGCACAACACTAGGAGGTGCTACGGGCGGTTTTGCACTTTTCGCACTTTTTCGGAGAGCTCCTTTTTGACCGAACTTAGAATCATTTCTAGGTGAAAAAGTGTATTACGGGCAATAATATATCTCATCTACTCGTATACACAGTTTTTGGCAGGACGCAAAAATACAAATTTTGGTGCTGGGTTTTCTAATCTTATTTCAGCATAACGGTTTGACCAAATCAGAGAGTTTGAGAACTATTGCCACAAATTTGAATTGTTCGATACATTACTAGATCTAAGTATTAAATAAAAGGCCGTTAGCCGGCCGGCGGCCAACACTACCTGACTTCCTGCAGGTTTTGTACACTCGCTGGCTTGTACATATATATGCGCAAACCTTCAGGCGATTCTGCCAAAGTGCTTTAGACTTTGGAGTAATTGAGGCACACCCATGAAACGACCACCAAACAAAGTTCTTAACTTCGATAATATAGTCTAGCATCAAGAGTCCATAATTTATTCTCTTATATTATAGAAGAAGAGTAAGCCACTAGTAGGCTCCTCTTCTTGGCATTGCGTAACGGTGCTCCGACCACAATACGCGAATGTTCCCCCGTTTGGTTGGGGGGTCGACAAGCATACCCCCTCCCCGTTTGGTGGGGGGGTATGCAAAAAGGGTCCCCGTTTGGTGGGGGGTATGCAAAAGGGGTCCCCGTTTGGTGGGGGGGTAGGCAGAATGGGGACCCCGTTTGGGGGGGGGTCGCCAGGTCAGGCTAAGATTGGATGAATCTGGGTGGCTGCGGGCGACCCCCCCCCAAACGGGGACCTTTTTTGTCTACCCCCCACCAAACGGGGACCTTTCATTGCTACCCCCCCACCAAACGGGGACCCATTTGCGAATAGAACAAAAACTGCCGTAATCCTCTGTTCTACCCCCCCCCACCAAACGGGGAGGGGGTCTCTGCAATTTGATTGGCTGTTGGCTACCCCCCCACCAAACGGGGACCTCTTTTCTGCTACCCCCCCACCAAACGGAGGGGGGGTATGCTTTGTTGAAGAGAGCTACCCCCCACCAAACGGGGGAACATTCGCGTATTGTGGTCGGAGCACCGTTACGCAATGCCAAGAAGAGGAGCCCTCTAGTGGCTTACTCTTCTTCTTATATATAATACAATTATGCACTCTTGCTAGCATTAAGAACACTAACGGTGCCTTCATAGTCGCGAACGCATAGATACGCGCGTCGGCGCCTCTTCGCCCGTCGACGGCAACATGCTGTTTTAGCAGTTTTGAAATACAGTGTAGTGGATTCATGCTCATGAACGCATGCAGACGCTATATAAGCGCGTCCACTTTTGT
Source organism: Trissonchulus latispiculum (assembly GCA_030248195.1). Classification (NCBI taxonomy): domain Eukaryota; kingdom Metazoa; phylum Nematoda; class Enoplea; order Enoplida; family Ironidae; genus Trissonchulus; species Trissonchulus latispiculum. Next base: position 10,481 of record JASAND010002355.1, read on the forward strand.
CAACGACTATGAATGCAGCACAAGGCTAACGAAATCATCTAATTTTTTGGTTTATATTCAGTAATCAGATGTCAGAATTTCATTTTCCAGAATTTAGGTTTCATTAGTCAGAATTTCGTTTGCAAAATTGTACAAAAACAATTGCGTTTCTGTTACAAAGTCTAACAACTTTATAACAAGTGTAAAAATATAGTTAGCCGATGTAAGTGCCAAATAAATGAGACCAAGAGTACATAATACATAAGAGTATGACAGCTGGCATACTCTATGTATTATGAGCTCGCTACATCCGATGCGCGCTATCGGCTGACCCCCCCATAAATCAGGCCCCCTCACCCCGCCCCTATACATGTACGGCGTCCAAACGGGGGGTCGGGCTCGTGCTTGTATATTTTGTACACAGATGTGTAAATCATACGAGCTTAAACCCCATACACAAATTGGGGCCCCGTCAAGTTTAACATGTAAGTATACTAACATAGACCCCGACCCCCCGTTTGGACGCCGTACATGTATAGGGGCGGGGTCAAGGGGGGTCTGATTTATGGGGGGGGTTAGCCGATAGCGTGCAGAGGATGTAGCGAGCTGATAATACATAGAGCATGACGCTTGTCATACTCTTATGTATTATGAGACTTGACTAACGTGTGCAGGTTTTACAATTCGGTAGTGTATACGTAATCTCTCCTCTCGTGCCTATCTTTGAAAGTACTATGTTGGAACGGAATCGGATCATGACTATGCACTTTTATTATAAGTTTACAAAATACCGATATTTATTTCCAAATCATGAACAATAAAATAAACTACTAAACAAAATTTACAGAACTCAACGTATCTCAGCTGCCTAAAGACCACAGAGACAGAACTTCATCACCCAACTGCAATACAATCCCAACGCACACTATACTAACTCTATATTTGAATTCTCAAGTCACTCCAGCTAACTTTGAATTTACTTTACCATTTGCAAAGAAATCTCAATGAAAAGTCGAAGAATAAAAGACTCTCAAAGAATATTTAATACATGGCATGACGGCTGATCTTGATGATGATTTTATAAAACAGCCTTTCCTTTAATACTCACAAATTATGTGAGTGTGTTTCTCTAGTCTCTACTGCGTGCCAGACTTCGAGGTCATGATTTGAAGG
>JASAND010002356.1:0-18261 GCA_030248195.1 Trissonchulus latispiculum
CCTCGAAAACCCCCTAGATAAAGTTTTCCGGGCGAAATTGATCAACTTTCAAATTTGACCTTGGGTCTACTACGGTTCTGGTCATATACAGCACGCAACACAGCACGGAGCTTTGATTCTAGTCCAAAACAAAGGTCATTTTTGGTTTCTGCGACCCAAAGTTACCCCTAGATAAAGTTTTCCCGGTGAAAATGGACAACCTTGAAATTTGACCTTAGGTCGACCGTGGTTCCGGACATGTGCAGCACGCAACACAGCACGGAGCTTTGATTCTAGCTCAAAACGAAGGTCATTTTTGAAATCCCCGACCTCGAAAACCCCCTAGATAAAGTTTTCCGGGCGAAATTGATCAACTTTTAAATTTGACCTTGGGTCGACCGTGGTTCCGGACATGGGTCAACAGGGTTCCACAACCCCAAAAACCCCCTCCCAGAAAGGGGTCCACATACCCCTAAAAAGGGGGGTCCACAACCCCAAAAACCCCCTCCCAAAAAGGTGTCCACAAGCCCAAAAACCCCCTCCCAAAAGGGGTCAACCTGCCACCTCACAAAGGGGTCCACAACCACATAAACCCCCCCCCCCCTAATTATACACCATTTTAGCACCCCTTACTACTAAGTTCGCTTAAAGTAGTAATTTATTACAAATTTTTGTTAATAGCAGCCATTCTTGCTCATTTGGGGTATACACTTTCCCAAATCTGCACGGGCCCATGAATGATACCGTTTCACCATGATTTAAACTTTTTCAGGAGCAAATTAACTTTCGTTTTTGTTAGAGTTAAAAACTAATTATATTATGCATTTTTAATTTTAGGTCCATGCGACTTCAATTTGCAACGTTATCCATTTGATGACGCCACATGCACATTCTCCATTGCCAGCTTCAAATATTCTGCCAACGAAATCGTTCTCTCGTACGTTCCAGTTAATCCTGTGTATTTGGCGCGCAATATGAATCTGCCCAGCTACAGGTTTCTAAGAGTGGACAAAGGAATACAGCGCCAGGTATGGTTGAAATTCTAGAAGTTTTTCTGGATCTAAAACATTGAAAAATGGTTAAAGTTTTGCACCACTCTTTCCTTAGAAACATTGGGATGAGAATAAATGTAAAAAAAACAAATTAACAAACCTGCCTGCATTTCAACTACGCATGTAGTATACAACAAACAAGCTTCATTCCGGCGAAGACTGACCATATGTTCCATGTTCAGCGGTAGAAAATTTCTATATACCTAAATAGAGGAGGAACCGGAGGAAATGGACAACTGAAAATCTTAGGCTGAAACTTACATGAGAAACATAATGGCAGTGATATGATTTCAGGCTGGTGACGTGTGTGCGCTAAGCGAGCGGGTAGCGGAGCGCGGTTCCACGGATCGGGTGAGGTAAAAAAGTTTGCCCCATGTCAACAGCTCTATCTGCAAGTATAGGTGCATTGACCCGCAAACGACAATAACTCACATGTATGAAATGATCCACAATGGATTAAAAATTATTCCTAGGGGACTTCTTTTGCAGTGTTTGCTTAGATATTGTTGTAATAACATGAACCTTTTGATCTTTTTCAGCACTTTGTTTCTGGTTCCTGGGACAGTCTTTACTTCACACTTGTCTTTCATCGCCTCTATGGCTGGCATCTACTCTATATCTACATTCCGTCATTTCTGGTGGTCGTGATGGCGTTCGTGTCATTCTCTTTGCAAGAAAATATTGACTCAAGAATTACTGTAATTGTGAGCGCCCTCTTGGCTGCCGTTCTTCTGCTAATGGAAACCACCAAGAAACTAGCCGATGTTAGTTACGTAAAAGGTAAGCGTAGCAAAACGTTTGTTCTGATTAGCGCAAATGCCATAAGGGATAAGGGTTATGTGAAGTTGATCAGTTTCAACTCACAGGGCTGTTACTCACACCGCGCAAAGGGTCAGCGCACTTAGCTGTCTGTCAGTCGTGTTGCATGCAGCTGGCCGTTTCCTTGCAGATTCAAATTTTCTTTACATTGATTTGACTGCTCTGCCCAATCAGGCTGGTTACTTCGACATTGTTTCAGCATCGCAGTTGCTTACCTGTGTGTGCTGTCGCCAGCTTGTACTCATAATTGTCATTGTGGTTTTAGCTATAGATGTTTGGGTATTGACATGCATTGTGTTCATAACGCTGGCTTTAATAGAAACAGCAATAGTAAGATCAGGCTACCGCAGTAAGAGCGAAAAAGAGATACAGCATCAAAAGCAGGGTAAGTGGTAAAGAGTGCTTTGCATCTAAAACCTGTGTAAATCGAACCTTATCGTCGTTCTGAATCTGAGATCATGGTAGTTGAAGAACTAAAACTGGAATAACTTAGCAAGCATAAGTCTGTCTTCATTGTTTCCTTTTAACAGCGGACTGTAATTTGAATACGAAAATCTCCTTACATAATTATTCATTGACAGCTTGCATACTCGCTTGTGCTTGTATGTATTGCAGTACACTGCTAGCTTGCTGTGACCGCCCGAACCAAAATGCTTTTTGAGTCCAACTCTTATCAAAGACATCTCGCAAATTAGAGTTACTGCTCTCTGAGATTTTTGAGCGGCCACAGAGAGACGCGCAGGTGCAGGGCACGATTGTGCATTTGTAGCTAAGCGGTAAGGCCGGCCTTAGGCAAGTAACTCACGCGAGCAGATCAGCAGTAAGACAAAGAATTTTCTCAATCAATAGTTCAATCTATCTCAATCAATATAGAGAAACTTTTAACGATCGAAATTAATTAATAATTTATTGTATTATTTATATTATTATAATAATATATTAATATATTATATAATATGTTTTCAGCAGCCACAAGCGACGATGAGAATGTCAATGCTGCCCTGATTAAACCAAAACCAATTCCCAAAGTAACAACACCATGGCATTGTAAAGTTGACACAGCATCCTTAATTGTGATTCCTACAATATTTGCTGTTTTTGGAGTACTGTACTTCTATACTGTGTTAATTCATTTCACTTAGGGAAACTCTACCGATTTCGTATGCAGTCCGAAGCTTATGAAGAAAATACTCTGGTACTTACATAACATGACATGACTTGTTTCTTTATTTTCTGTAATCTGTAATATAAGTGTGACAGAGTACATAATAGCATGAGTAGCCAGGACCACCCGTAACTTCAGGGGGAGGGGGGTTCCACTTTGCACTAATTACACGCTTTCATAAGCGTGTGGCAGCTCGCTGATGGGCTCATTAGCTTAAGGTTTACTTTATTAGTAATTTCAATTAATTATATTTAACATGCACACATATATGCTACACATACGTATATGTATTGTACTATGAAATTGTATGCGTATTCTTGCGCGTAAGCTAGCTGACCCGAAAGGCCCAAGAGGGCCGACAGGCAAGGCTCGGGACGGGCCTTCAGAACTTTTCGGGCCTCGAGCCCGGGCCTTGCCGTAGAAAACCGGGCTGGGCCGAGTCAAGCCCGGTCCCAGGTCCGACTCAAGGCCCAAGCACAACTCTAGTTGTTGGAGGCCTCTCTGGGAATCACTTCACCTTTACCAATTTATCCGAACTAGGAAACGAACTTCTCATATTATTCTTGAATGCTGACGGCACTAGAGGAAGGGCTGGATGAGCAGAAAAAAACAGCAAAAATAGCTACTTGGTCCGAGAATTTATTTACAGGAATGGTTTTCGTTTTATCACAATGTGATCATTAAATCCGGTCCCCTGTCTAGGAGGATATACCACATAAAACTGAAGGAACTGAAACAAATTTCCGACACTCTAATGGTATTCGAAATAACCCTTATCCTACACTAACCAAAATAAGAAAGCCTTGGTCTTTTTTAATACTGAACAAAATGTATAACGTAATTAAATACGCAAGTATATACAAACGCATAATAGCAAAGTATGTAAAAAGTACGCCCACCATTAACATAAACGGATGTCAAAAACAAATTCATTTTTAATTTCGGATTTAAAAATCCAAAGATACTGTGTACTTGGTAAAAAGATGGTTCCATTTTCCCATGATACATTGCTAAGTGAAGGATTTCGTCCGTGCCCAAATGTGTGAAAAAAGAGTAAGACAATGCACGCAAAATAACTACATTCAAAGACCGGACAACAGGTACCCGCTACAAACGTATTATGTAGTAATCGAGCTAATAAATAAGCCTTGAAAAAATGTCCAAAATCATGTTGTCAAAACGGAATGCAATCGAACGAAATTACGGCTTTAAAACAAAGTTTATGACAACCATTACTTTTACATCTGAGGTTCATGATGGAGCAAACAAAACAGATTATAGTTATTCAATATATAATACACACTTATTCAAGAAATAAACAAAAATGGCACAAAAACGCAGAAGAAAATGACCCAGTACTACAAAGTTGAATGAAATAATTTCTGACATTTCAAACACCAAACAAAAAGCAAGAAAATTTGGAAATAAAACTCCCTGGATAACGAAAGAATCACCGCAAGGAATCTACACATCTATGTATATACTTGATGTGCAAACCATGATTTTAGATAACTTCAGGTTCCGTCACTAGCAGGGCAACGTCAGCCATCGCACTTTTTGCCCAGAAAACGTAGAGAAAGATACGAGTCTGGCATGGGCTTTTACTAGTGGGGTGCCCTCGATAAACGGCCCTCTCCATCCCAAAAACCATTCTCCCCCCAAACAAGTTTGCCCGTTTTAGTACCAATAATTTTGCCTTGAAAAATTGGCTCACAAGGTCATATTTTCAAAAATTTCCACGGAAATGTTATTCAATTTCGCCCTTTTTACCATTAAATCTCCCTTAATTTGAGATAAAATCAACTTTAACACAAAAATTTATTAAACTTAAAATTAAACTAAGGATTTCCAACAATATGGGCACTCGCCCATTTTGTTAAGCTACGTAAATGTGCATCGTAATAACAACATTGCAACAGAGCATTTGTTCCTTTTATGCATAGAATCACAGTAAACAAAGTAGATTAACCAAGAGTACACGCATACAAGCTGTCACACTCTTATGCATTATTAGCTCTTGATATAACATACACTATAACTAATTTAAAGTAGTAGAAAACTCATGCAAAATTACAAAAAAGGCCGCTTTAATATTAAAAGAGGCACCAAAAAGATTAACAAGCAGAAAACCGTTATCAAACAACGTAACACAAGTAAACTACCTACGAACCCTACCAGCAGTGAAAATATTACAAGCTATTGAATATTTCATAACAGCTTTACATTTTGTTGCTTGAAATGCATACGTATAATATTATACTAAATGGATCAGAGATGCTCCCCAGGGTTTGGCAAGACCAACACTTCGAAACTCGCAACCTTAGACTTAAATGAGAAAGAATATGAAAGTTAAAGGTGGCATTTAAACATACTTTCTTATACTTTGAGGCTTTTGTTCAGCATTAGTTAGTTCAACACACAGAAACAGTTCCCGCATCTCGTTATTTGTTAGCTGTCATAACACTGACTTTTTGATGAAATTTGATGGTTCCAACAAATTTTCGGTATCAGTCCAAAACCGAGACTTTTCGATGGGCCAGACCGAAATGCCAACCCCGATGCTCCCAACACGAGATCTTACTGTACAGTTTCCTATGGCAAAGAAAACATTCAGTTGAATCGTAGTCCACTAAATATTCAATTCCGCATTTTGGTCCACCAATTATGAGGGGGCCACTGGTGCTGTAGCAGAAATCGTAGAATCAGAGGGTGGTGCTTTCATGCCTGGATAAAAGAAAAACTTCTTCCGCAGACGACTGCAGGGTTCTGGAATTTGCTTGTAGCCAGTAGTAGAAGTGAAGGCACGAGCAACTCGATCATTGACCTGGAAGTAGATACTTAGAAATAGCTTTACGAGTTATGGTGAACTACTTGGGGCTTCCCATTTTTTGCGACATCACGACTTTTCTTGTTATTCATAGCACTGTTGAAGGTCCCACAAGTTCGCGAAACAAGACAAGTGCTATTGCAGCAAAACTGCCCCACCCATAGCAAGCTTCCAGAATGCGATCAGAAAAACGAAAACTTCTGCTGCCAATAGTTAGAAAGCTGCTGAAGAGTGAAAAATGACTTTGTATGCAAGCAAATTTGGATTAGATCATGTGGTAATATCTATACGGCGTTTTCATCACACCGCTAACTAATTTCCTGGAGTACGTATATACATGAAACTTGCGAATCTTAACAACATTTTGACACAATACTACTGTACAACCCTAAGACAGAAACTAAGCACATACCAATATGCAAGAGTTCCATTCGTTTCAGACCGGTATAAACTTAGACCTACTCTTGTCAATAAATCTAGAACACCCTCCTCATGAGCATAATGAGCAAAGACTTCGCAGAGGGCTTGAATGAACCAGGAACCACGTACAGAATTTCTCCACGACACATAACCTGTAAATTAAAACAGCTGCAGATCACTGGAACTTGAGAATTATTTCACTCCCACACAGGATATTAGTAAGAGTAACAGTATTTAATAGTAATTTAATAATAGTAGAATAGATGATAATAATAATAATAGTATTTGCAGACGAACGCAAAAACTCAATGTTAGTAAGTATAGTAACAAACCGTAAAGAAAACCAAACAAATTGACGTCACATCACGCCCGTGATAAACAAATTTTTAACGAAGTTTTCTTACGTTTCCCATATTAATATGGCTTTGCCTAATAATAAAGCTTCAGTAGCCAATAGCAAACCTGGTACAGTGGAGTACGCCGTAAGAAAGTCTGCTTCGCTAGGCAATTTTTCCCTGATTTCATTAGCATCCGTTTGATCTAGACTGCGAAGCTGTGTTAAATTAGGCTTCGGATGACTCCGGTCGGCATCACCACAACCGCAGGTCTTCCCTGGCTTCTCTCCGTTTCCCATGCCATCGACCATCGTATCGCCAACAACCACAGTATGGTGACCAGCGTCGTACATTTCTGAAATTTCCAAATATGATTCTAGGATCCGTTTGCTTAACTAATACTCTATCTAACAAACAGATTTTTTCAGCTGAATTACAACACAACATTGCAGGACAAAGGGATCTTGCATAAAGGGAAATTCAATTCAGCACTGTAGACACTGTAGGCACTTAAGGTGGTGATTCCTTTTGGGCACATATTGTTGGTTGACGGCACAAACCAAGATGAAATTTTATGAAACTTTCCAAAATAAGTTCATTTGGTGTTCTAACACTCTCCGCGCAATCCCGCTTCAAAATTTTGAGATTTCCGTTCAGGACGGCTTTTGCCATTTTTTACAGTTGAGCAGCAGCTGCATACTCAGTTGAAAGATCTCGTTGAGCTCTACATTTTTGCTTTTGGAAGCAACTTTCTAGCTCTTCTCTAGCTTGAGATATAGCCGATTTTCTTATGTTGGCGTTGAAAACTTGTCATTTTTGCAGAAGTCAAATAATCCAAGATTTCTTGAGCTACGCAAGCCGTAAAATTAAACTAAGGGTGTCGATTTGAAGGTCTCGTCGAGGCATGATAATCTTCCAGTTAGTTTCATTGCATTCATTAGAAAGAGAAAATCTTAAGCTCCATTTTGATATAAAAATGGCGTCTTAACTCCAAGTAATGAATGAGTAATAAGGGTTCAAAGTTGACGTCTCCAAAAGGAATCACCACCTTAAGTAGTTCTTATGTGTAAGTTCTAGTAGCGTAGCAAAACGCATTACTTAAAAACACTGTAGTCTTTTCCTCAGCTCCGCTTTGTCTACTCTACAACAACGTGAATATAAACTAGTAAAATATGTAGGTAACCCTTTTTACAACAGAAGGAGCTGTTAAAGTTAAAATGTGCATAAACGTACTGCCCCTGCACGCTTGCAGAAAAAATAATTTCGGTTTTCCGGCCAAAGCAGGACACTGGCGACTGCCGAACAAGGATTGCATTTCATCCACCCTCAAACCATCGCCGTCGGTCCCATGAATAACGCCGTCGTCTCCATGACTCAAAATCACTACAACCATTGAGTCACAGCTCCTGTGGCCATCCTTTCTGGAAAAACGTTCCAGAGATTTACGCATCACCTATGGAAAACAGAATAAGCCATGTAAATTTTGCCAAATGTCTGATGGCTCCCAACCCAAACACAAATAACACACACCCAAAGCCACTGATTACCACGTCACTGGTCAGAGCAACATTTGTTTCTCACCTCAGTTGTCAAATTTTTCTTCATTTTGACCGAATATCCCAGCTGTTTAAATAGAATCTCACAATTCTGCGCGTCAACATCAGATCCAATGCGATCAAGAAGTCCCATTTCCGGTCTACCAAGAGATTTACAACGAACACGAGATTTTGCAAAATCTACGTTGTTGATTATTAAAGCGAGACCTTTGGGATCCGAAAAATGACGATATATCTAAAGAAAACAGTAAAGTTCCACAGACCCATCACAATATACCACTATTAAATATAGGAGTGTTAAAGTTGTTTAGGTAGGTACAAACGTTTAAAGACTATATATTGAATTTATTATCGAAATTATAATTTGATTACGGAAATTATATCGTATACGTTCTACAATACTTTGAGAATACAATAATTACGGTTGGCATATTTCTTGGCAATTTTGTATGGGGGAGGGCTTCGTGGGGATCACCTTCAATTCGATGAGGGGCGTATTTTGCAGGGTTCATGCGGACTTTTCAGTTTCAATTTCCAGGTTTTTCCAGGTTTTTCAAGGTTTTCAGCAGCAATTTTTCAGGTTTTGTATTATTAAGTTTTGATCAAATTAGTGTAAATCTGGAGCATTTTTGGGGTACCAGGACCTTAAACCAGGGATGCACCCAAGCCCGACAACCAGGCCCCTGTCCCGACATAATTAAAGTAATGGTAAATCTGGGCTGGTTTTTTCGGGAAATGAGGAAAACTAGTTTTTCCAGTTTTTTCGTTTTTCGATAACCTAATGGTTTCAAACTGCTTCTGGAGCGCCAAAAAAGTCAAATTTTAACAAATTAAAGCGTTAAACAGTACGTACGTATTTTAAATACAAATATAAATCTAGACAGCTTCAAAGAATTTTTAGAATTCTTCAATTTTTCAATATAATTTCGAAAACTTTCGGAAAATTTTCAATAGTTTCGCAAAATTCTCATAAATATTTGAACTTATCGGGTTTTCCGGTGCCCGTCGTGCGGTATATAACTTTTATTTTCAATCAAACCTTTGGAAATATAAGGCTAAAAATAGGTAAAATCTATACAAAACTTATAAATCGTTAAAATCCGGAAAAAGTAGTGTTAAAGTGTTAAAAAGACAAATCTAGTGTTAAAAAGTGTAAAAATCCTCTTCAAAAGTCTGAAAACTACATATATATATATACATAATGACTAATGAATTTAAAATTGATTTTAATATTTTTACATTTTTACAACTTACATTCCTATTAATTTTTTAATTTCGGCGGCGTAAATTTACAAAAATCGCTTCTCCGCGTTGTAAACGCAATAAACGCACTTACCGTCAAGTCAATGCGTTTTTAGCAGTTTTTAAAAAGAATAAAGAGTCTTAACCTCATTTTACGCCCCGTGCTCGTTGAATTATAATGTTAAACGATAAAACTATGAATAGCAGACGAAAAATAGATACGCAGGGGCACTAGCGTAGCCAGAAAATTTTTCGAGAGGGAATGCAAACATTGTCCGGGGGTCCAGGGACGGAACCCCCCAGAAGCTGAGAAATTTTTATATTATGTCACCTTCGTGGAAATTTTACAGAGCATTCTTTGAAATGAAAAATACTTAAGGCCCTATCACGTGTTGATGGACCTAAATGATGTAAATGCTGGTCTAATTAGGGCATTTGGCACTCATTTTGGGCTACGAAACACGTATTTTGAAGGTACAATGCAATTATTTCGCGCCGAAGGCGAGAAAACTTTTTGAAAAATGGGCGTTTTCCACATGGCACAGATAAAATTCCAGGAGGTCCACAATTTCAGGGGACTTCCCCCATTTTTCCCCGGCTACGCGCCGCTACACACTAAAACTAACTTCAGATTCGTATACATTCTGCGACCTCGAAAACCCCTGAATACAACTTTTCAGCAAAATCGAAATCAACAAATTTTTCGGTTTCCCCTTGGTCCGCCCTTACGAATCGAAAAAAATCGAATTTCGCGAAATCGAAACATTTTGCGATATTTGAACTCAGCGTGGTCGAAAACATACCCATACCAAATTTCAGCTCATTTGATCAAGTTTTGCGGAATCTGGGTCTGGGGTGGGTTTTCCTGAAAAGATCCGTTTGCTCTTAAAAATTTTGATTTCTTTTGCTTGAACAGTTAAGAAGATTGCGCATCTTAGTTTGCTATGTATAGTCAAAATAGAAATAAAAACAAAACATACATATGCGTAGTACTTGTGCTTACTATAGTCTAGCAAACTTAAACTGGACCAATAGAGTTAATTTTGTGGAGAGTTTATTATTCACGCTAAGTATGGCAATGTATATATTTTCTGAAAGCTCAGAAATCAGAGATTTCAAAAATTTTAAAAAATTTTCAAATTTTCAAATTTCAAATTTCATAAATTTTGAAAACTGTAGGAAAAGAAAAAATAAACGAAAAGTAGTCGAGTTTGGTATCAAATGAAAGGTCTTGTTCAGAAGAACGCGAATATGTATCAATTAAACGGGTTTGGGGCGGCACGTGGTTCCAGCGGGCCCATATCTCGAAAAATAAAAGTTGCTCCGATCGGTACAAACTTGGGCTCATTTGAAAGCTCTCATCCCGCTGAGTAAAAGTTATAATTGGGTCATCGCTCAAAAATGCTGTCTGCGAAAGTTATCCCTCTTTAAACCCCAAAAATGGGCTGTTTGGGCACTTTTGGAGGGTTTAATCCAAGCTAGCGAAAGCTGTGAGCTGAATCAAGTCAAGCGACTGTGCTACATTTTGCGTCTCATCATTATACACAACTACGAAAAAATTGCAGCTTTGGATCTTCATGCATGCGTAAGATAAGCTAATTTAAACAAACTTCAAAGGAACCGGCACGGCGGCTTCTTTGAAGTTTGTTTAAATTAGCTTATCTTACGCATACGTACAGATCAAAAGCTGCAATTTTCACGTAGTTGTGTATAATGATGAGACGCAAAATGTAGCACAGTCGCTTGACTTGATTGAGCTCACAGCTTTTGCTAGCCTGGATTAAACCCTCCAAAAGTGCCCAAACAGCTCATTTTTGGGGTTTAAAGAGGAATAACTTTCACAGACAGCATTTTTGAGCGATGACCCAATTATAACTTTTACTCAGCGGGATGAGAGCTTTCGAATGAGCCCAAGTTTGTACCGATCGGAGCAACTTTTATTTTTCGGGATATGGGCCCGCTGGAACCACGTGCCGCCCCAAACCCGCTTAATTGATACATATTCGCGTTCTCCAGAACAAGACCTTTCATTTGATACCAAACTCGACTACTTTTCGTTTATTTTTTCTTTTCCTACAGTTTTCAAAATTTATGAAATTTGAAATTTGAAAATTTGAAAATTTTTTAAAATTTTTGAAATCTCTGATTTCTGAGCTTTCAGAAAATATATACATTGTCATACTTAGCTTGAATAATAAACTCTCCACAAAATTAACTCTTTTGGTCCAGTTTAAGTTTGCTAGACTATAGTATGTGCTTAGGCAGAAAATATATAAGCAACTGCAGACGTAAAAATGAATGTAGAATCGAAGAGGCAAGCGGGGGTCTGGGGGGGGGAAGCCCCCCATGAAGAAGCAGCGTCCAAACTACAGCAAATTGTCTCAAGAAATTAATTTAGACCACCCCTGAAATCCTAACTATCGAACTTTTCTGCTGCACATTTTTAAGTTCGACTGCTTAAATGCGTAGAACTTACGCAAAACTAACCAACGAGAACTTTGGGTGGGTGAGGAGCCCCACGAAAATAGAAGTATTTTTTAAAGCAGGATCTCCTGGATAAATTTTCAGTATAATTTTCGGTTATCGTAGTTATTGGTAATGTTCGCATTTTAGGTTAAAATTTTCAGTTAAAATAAATTTAAAATTAAAAAGTTCAAGGAAAGGCGTATTGCAATAAAACACACAATACCGAGTAGAAAACTATGTACAAACCATGAGTGAAAAGCTGACAAACCGGGCTAAACAAAATCACAATTCGGGCAATTTTTTCAATATCAATGCTAAATATAAGAAATTTGGTGAAATTTTGCAATCAATCAGCAAATTCCAGGTTTTTCCAGGTGTTTACCCAAATTCCAGGGGTTTCCAGGTATTTCTAGGTTTTTCCAGGTCGCATGAACCCTGATTTTGGAAAGTTTTCCATATTTTTACGTTTTACGTTTAAAAACTGCGAAAAATCGCTAAAACGTTACTACATTTAAGTGTTTTAAGCAAAATACCGTCAAAAATTCGGTGAAGCCAGAAAAGTTCTTAACAATTTAGGGTGGAAGTGGTAAATTTTTGTGGGAGGTCAGAATTTATGGGATGGGGGCTCTTCGAATGAGAAGAGGTCGCCGAATGGGGGCTGCCTCCCCTCCCTCCCAACCTCATCTCCAGTAGAAATACGCCATAACGTAATACGAGAAAAATACTTCATTTTCCTTGAAGCTGATACCAAGAGCAGCCTCAGAGTCAACCACTTCCACAATTAAATTGGTAAGAACCCCAGACGTTTCTTCGACTTCTAAAACAATGATTAATATACAAAGCAAAAGCTGATCTTCCAAACACTTTTCGTAGAGAGCAAACCGAGCTTATGCAGGCAAGCTGCTGTTAACTCTTTCAATCGACTTCCAAACAGATAGGAAAATTTAAAATCACATCCGAACAAACAAATTTCATCTTCTAATCACCATGCAATCATCACTCGAAGCTGTACCACTGAAACAATGCCATGATACTTACCACCATAAGCTTCCAATTCCCATTGAGCAGGCTCAGGCAAAGCGAGTACAGTAGAAAGCAAGGGCGGTCCAGATTCTAGCTCCGTATCAGAAGACGAAAGATCGTCACCACTGGACAATGCCAAAGCAGGATGGTCCCTACCACTGTGAATAGGAATAATTTTGATGCGAGGAGTGCCTGAAAGAGAAATCTACCTTGAGCCGATTTCAGAGACATTCGACTGCGTGCTGCACTACGACTGCATCTTTGACTTCCCGGGATCCTTGAAAAATCTATTTTGCTAACATTTTCAGGACCTACCTTGTAGGTAGCATACCACAAAAATCTAAAAATATAATAGGTTCTTTCAGTGAAATTTGGGGGATATTAGTGATTTCTGATAACTTCGACATGTCAGATCAACAACAAAATCTAACTTCCTGCCGATCAGTTCAAATGTGATATCTGCACAAGTAATTTGACAGTGTCCTAGTATCTATAGAAACCTGGGCTTATTCTACTGGGGGGGTCGGGGGCCCCCATAAACACCCTTCCCCCCCAAAAATCGTTCCCCCTCAAAAATCCCCCCAAAAAAGTGGGTGCCCCTTTTGGTACCAACTTTTGCCCTGAAAAAATCGCTCAGAAGGCCAAATTTTCAAAAATTTTCCGGCTTCGCCGGAGATTTTTGCCTATTTAAGCACTAAATCCGCTTATTTTTGGCAATTGCTATAAAAATAGCGTAATTTTTAGCATGTTTTTAGCATGTTTTTAGAAAAATTTTCGCCGCCCTCCCAAAAAATGACTCGCCCCCCGAGGGCCCCCCCCCAAGAAAAATCCCTAGAATAAGCCCAGGAAACAGTATATAAATTAACAGTAATCGGCTACTTGTTCACTTCTATAACTTGTAAAACTGATAACGAAGTCAAAGGTTCGGCATAGCAACAAAGAAGTCATGTAAATTTAATAGATACTAAACCAAGCTTGCTTATCCTCCTGTCTTCCTCTATAGGCGGAAGCTCCACCAATTCATTCATTTTTAAATACATGAGGTAAAGCTAGCAGGCGGATCCACGAAAAGCATTATATAATCATAAAGAAACAATGGAAAACGCCTGCCTGCAGCACTAAAGCAAAGCCTTAGTCCGAAACAGGAGGGAGCCAATGGGCGCGGTGAGAGCTCTTATATACCCAGGGAGAACTGTTCCCTGGAGCTCCTGCCTGGTTGCCCAAAGAAGGACAGCCAGCTCTGTTCTATCTGTGCTGCAACATAGCCAGAGAAGGCTTTTATCAAAACATCTCTGACTGTACCATGCACAGACATAGAACTCTAGTTAGCACGCGGATCTCCGTAGAATTTGAGTTTTCATTATTTCTTTGTGATTTTTTAAATACACTAGGGAAATTCCAGAAAATGTTAAGTTTCTAATATAACCTTTGTCATCTCTGTCCACGAATATGTCAGCGTGAGGGACCAAGCCATGACCATCGAAATTTGGGAACAATCTGACGAAGCAAATGATACTGATGCGTCTGAAGGAGGCCATAGCAAAAATAGTAAAACGCTTCTCGACCACCTCGCTTCACGTAATCAATCAGATTATATCTGGCATCGTAGGCTTTCTCCCCCTGAAATATGAAAAGCCAATGATTTCTGCAAGACTACAAAACGACCTACAGGTGGGCAGAGCACTTCCTCCAAACGGCAGGCAGAATTAGCTTTTGGTTCAGACTTACACCTTCAAACCAGTATATTTTCGTAGAAGAAAAAGTAGTTTTAGTAGAAGAAAAAGTAAAAAGTAGAAAAAACTTATTTTCCACCATTTACTTGTCTATTTCACTATCTTGTTTAGTACTAATAATCTCATACCTAGTTATCTACGTATTTTTCTCACATTTATCACAGTTTAGGTAAGAAGTACAATATGTACAAAATATACATTAAGCTACATGCTGGAAATATAAATTGTATTCAATTAAATATATATATATATAGAGATGCACCGGGGCCGCCACTACCGGGGCCGGGGCCGGGGCCGGGGCCACCTTGGCCCCGGTACCGGGGCCGGGGCCGGGGCCGGGGCCTGGAAATTGGGGGTCCAAATAGAAAATTTTCAAAAATTTTCTTGAAAATTCAAATTTTGCATTACTTTTTGATATACAAACGTTACTATCGTTGTTTTCATTCAAATCGGTGGGAAAATAAACGATTTGCAACACTTCTTGGCCTTAGAAATTTCAAAATTTTTGTCAAAAAATGTCAAAAATTCCCAAAATTTTGCTAATGTCTGGCCCCGGTCGGGACCAGGGCCTGGCCCCCGGGGCCGGGGCCGGGGCCGGGGCCTGACTACCGGGGCCGGGGCCGGAGCCGGGGCCTGGCCCCGGTGCCGGGGCCGGGGCCGGGGCCAGGCCCCGGTGCATCCCTATATATATATATATATATATATATATATATATATATATATAATTTCTGAATTTGCAATGCTGTTTGTCTACAGAATAAATCAATTTGTTTGTTGTTGTTTCTTAGACAATTATACGGCTATAGTAGCTATAGTATTATATATACGGCTACACGTTTTGTTAAAGCTGGCATTTTTTAGTGGGAGGGGCCAACTTTTCTGTTCCTCCTTCCACTTTCCGGAGCCCTACACCCAATTTTCAGCAACCACCACCCGCTTTTTGGGGGTAGCCCAAAAGTGTCGAAAAATTAAGTTTTTGAAGTCAAATTTCCAAGTATTTACCAATTTCTAGCTAATTTATGGACTTATAGCAAGCTTAACAAAAAAATCACCCGAAATTTTAACAAAAAAATCACCCCACTTTGACTCACAGGAAAGTCGCAGAGACCCAAATTTTTGCATGGTGATAGCCACACATCTCGACATTACAGCCTGTGAGTTTGAGCCCCTAGGCCCTCTCCATGCGTTCAGGGCAGACCTTTAAGTGAGGGTACCCAAAACTGACCTCAAAAACGTTCATGACCGAAGTTCGAATTTCGGCTGCTATTTACTAAGGGAAATCCCTAGGCAACCCATATTGTGCATGTGACATGTCCTGACTGTGGGCTATCGATACATATATAGAAGTTCCCAGTTGGACCTCTGTGCCGTCCTGGGGTGGGTGATTTTTAGGTTAAAATTTTAACAAATAAAAAATCATTTTTATGTTTTGTTACTGAAGTCAGAACAGTAGCTAGAGCAAAACTAACGTCAAATTCGAGCTCAGCGACCTCGAAAACCCTTATATACGTTGTTTTTGAGGTTGCCCGGCGCTTCTGGTAGTCCAACCTGGTAACCAGCCGGGCCTGAACCGTCCGACGGTAAACATGATCCCAGAAGTCAGTATTAGCCCATTGTTACCTAAAAACTAGTGCCAGATTTGAATTCAGCGCCCTGGAAAACCGCCTAGGACATGTTTATAGCCACTTCGGACTGTCCAGTTGGTACCTGGAGGGTCCGGACGGGTCCGGCAGAGGGGTCACGTGACCGTGGGTCATACCCCACCAACATCCGAAGTTCTGAGTTTCTCTACCAAAATGCCTGGAAGTAGGTTATAATCACTCACAAACACGAAAAAACAACGTTTTAGCCTTTAAAACGGCACTTTAGAGCCACCAGACTTCATACTGGACGCTGTCGGGGGCCATCAGTGACCACTAAGACTTCGGCGGGGTCAGTTGTCCTAGTTGGAGCACTAGGTTAGCGGTTTTGGGTTCTAAATACGTTATTTAGTGTGCTCCCTATCCAAAACTGATGAGAAAAAGTTGCTAGCTTCTCTCTGGGATCCGATCCGCCACTGATTTTTTTTTGTTAACGGGTGATTTTTTTTTGATAAACCTTTAACAAAAAAATCACATTTTCGTCTACTGCAACTTACTGGTAGGTGGTAGAGCAATGAAACTGGGGTGGTTTTAAAGCTTAGCCCAAGACCTATCCATGGGTCCTCAAAGTAATCGATTTGGTTTAGTTTTGCGAAAGTTCCAGCCAAAAAACCGAATTTTGATTTTTTTGTTAAGCTTGCTATATAATAAGTTCGTTTTATAAACAAGAAACTTAAAAACAGCGATTATTTGCGTTTTTACATACCTTAAAAATGCGAATTTGCCGATAAACATTTTGGTATACGTATTTGTGGGCCCGCCCCCCCCCCCATCCCCCACCCTAGGAGGGGGTCGAAGCCCCCCCACATTAAAAACCCTAAAAAATGCCAGTTAACGGGAGGATAACATTGCAAATTTTTGCAAAAATTGAATTTTTCTGAACTCAATAAAAAATGATAACTATACAAGGATAAAAATGCTCCGATGGAGCAGAAAATGCAATATGGGTGACATTAGGTTTTAAGCGGACAGAAGACTAGGTTTTAGAACGTTAATATGGGACGGGCAGATTGTAAATTCCAAGTTAAAAGGTTAGGTTTAGGTTAAAAGCGCAATAATATGGCCTGGACCAGCTTCGCTGAACAACCCATATTCGTGGAAGCTGCCCAGACGAAAAATGCAGGCGGCAATCATTCAATAAGTTTAACAATTTGTCAGCTCAACTTTGCAGTGTCAAACCTGTATATATATATATGTATTATAGGCCGTTATAGTTACGTATGTTATAGGTAGGGATGCACCGGGGCCTGGCCCCGGCCCCGGTAGTCAGGCCCCGGCCCCGGCCCCGGTGGTCAGGCCCCGGTACTTACCGGGGCCAAAAATTAGCAAAATCTTGTGAATTTTTGACATTTTTTGACCAAAATTTTGAATTTTCGAAAGTCAAAAAGTGTTACAAATCGTTTGTTTTCATGCCGATATTAATGAAAACAAGGATTTTAACGTTTGTATATCCAAAATTATTGCAAAATTTAAATTTTCCAGAAAACTTTTGAAAATTTTCGATTTGGACCCCCAATTTCCAGGCCCCGGTCCCGGCCCCGGCCCCGGCTCCGGTAGTGGCGGCCCCGGTGCATCTCTAGTTATAGGCCGTGCTGTACTTCAGCCACTAGCGTAGCCAGAAAAAATATCGGGGGGGGATGCAAAATTTTTTTGGTGGGTCCCCCAGAAGCTGAGAAAATTTTCTATTTCGTGACCTTAGTGGAATTTTTGCAAAGCATTTGTTGAAAGTACAATACCCTGAGGTTTTTTAAGGCAAAAATAAGTGGGGGGGGAGAAGAGTGGGGGGGACGCCCCCCACTAGTGGGGGGGGAGGTCCAAAAGTGGGGGGGGGGGACTAAAATGAGCTAAAAATGACAAATATATACAGTATAAAAAGCCTGTTTTCTACATATACTGCTATAACCAAGCATAAAAGTGCACAAAAATTACGTTTTGGCACCAAAATAGACGATTTCGACCAAAAAATTCCGGCGAGGCCGGAAAATTTTGACGAAAAATCCTAAA